>CAUYQV010162724.1:0-46846 GCA_963574575.1 Galagoides demidoff | reverse complement strand
CCAGGAATTGGAGGTTGCTGTGAGCTGTAATGCCATGGCACTCTACCCAGTAGGATAGATTGAGGCTCTGTCTAAAAAAACCCCAAAAAACCAGAAAAACAAAAAACCCCCACAATTTCAGTAAGTGTGCTTATTCTTTGCAACATCGCTTTTCTGTGAGACCCTAATGGCAACACCTTTATAGCAACATAGGACCAAGGTCAAAAAACACATTATCAATAGAGCTTCCTCTAGCCCATGTCTTATTCCTCTCAGTGAAAGGCAAAGCAAACTTATCTTTCCCAGGAAGCGTCCACAGGTCCCTCAGCACATGAGCAAGACACTGTCTTCAGCAGGGGAAAATATCCTCACTCCAGGGTTTGCACTATTCATCCTCATCTCTCACAAACTCCCCAGCTCAGGCTGGCCAGGCCCATCTCCTCGCTAACCTCTCTGTCTGTCCAGCGTTTGCTGCTTCTTGGCCTTTGCCAGAGTTTTTCCTGCTTTTTGAGGCCCTACTTCCTCTTGCCTAGTGGTAGGTCTGGCCAATTCTCCCAAGCCTCAGTTTTTTGTTTTTTGTTTTTTTTTTGAGGCAGAGTCTCAAGCTGTCGCCCTGGCCAGAATGCCACAGCGTCATAGCTCATAGCAAGCTCCAACTCAGGCTCAAGCGATCCTCTTGCCACAGTATTTTTCTATTTTTAGTGGAGATGGTCTCACTTTTGTTCAGGCTGCTCTCCAACTCATGAGCTCAAGCCATCTTCCCACCTTGGCTTCCCAGTGTGTTAGGATTACAGGTGTGAACCACCATGCCCAGAAAAGCCTCAGTCTTAATTGCTAGGTCTGAATTGTGTCTTGTGTCTTGTGTCCCAGCAGAGGCATAGGTTGCAACCCAATCACAATGTGATGGGCCTTTGGGAGGTGACTAGGTCTAGGGGACAGAGACTTCATGAATAGGATTAGTGCTCCTATAAGGGAGCTTGTTTGCTTCTTGTGACATTGAAGCAAGAAGGTATTACCTATGAGGCAACAACTAAAAGCCATCACGGATACAGTAACGTTCTGAGATGTTTTTGTAGTTTTTAATCTCAATAGATTCACCAGTCACCAAATCTGTTGGTACCGTGATCTTGGACTTCTCAGCCCCCACAACTGTGAGAAATTTATTTCTGTTGTTTATAAGTTATCCAGTTCCTAGAGTTTTTATTACAGTAGCCCGAACAGATGCAGACACTAATTCTGCCTCAAATGTATTTGTCAGTATCCTCCTAACCCAAAGGGTCACTCTGAGAACTTGAATCACCTCCATACCTAGAGTGGGCCTGTTTTTATTCTGCTTTGAATGTGGGTGGCTAAGTTGTGTCTCATAACATAATATCTGATGCAAAGCTATGCACAAAGTCTCTTAACGAATGAATATGAACAATACAACAAAAGTCCAGAAGTGTACTGAGGGTGGATTAGATCCCTGCTGCTATTTGATTTTTTTGTATATTGGCATAAATTTATTTTTTTCTATACTCTAATAAATAATTAGTTAACTTTGTAAATGATTAGCAAAATTGTACAGAAGAACAATCAATGAGAAAAAATCTTAATGAATATAATATTTATTCAATTATTATAGAGCACATCCTATATTCCAGGCTATAAACAGAATCTATCTTTATTTTTGTAATTGTCACTTTTTTCTTATTTTATACCCATTTAACATTGTATTATTATTTTTGTTTGTTTTTTGCAGTTTTTGGCTAGGGCTAGATTTAAACCCACGCCCTCTGGCATATGGGGCCTGGCCCTACTCCTTTGAGCCACAGGCACCACCCAACATTGTATTTTGTTTTAATTTCAAATTATTATGAGGGTACACATTTCTACATCACATTGTTCTCACTTCCAGGGTAAAATTCCAGTTCTAAAACAGCCTCTCACCCAGCGGGTATGTTATACACCCTCACTTTGTGTACATTAGATGAGATCCTGTCTCAGGCCCTCCCTCCTTCTGACAATGGTCCCTACCCCTTACCCCCTTATTAGACTGTATTTGTGTTTTATTGTTCTTATGAGCATGTAATTTTTATATATTGGTTTCACTGTGGATATTTATTTTTCCATTCTTGTGATACTTTACTAAGAAGAATGTATTTCAACTCCATCCAGGTAAATGTAAAAGATGTAAAGTTTCCATCTTTTTAAATGGCTGAATAGTGTTCCATGACAGAATCTCATTTCTTCCTTCATTAAACCCTTCAAGTGCACTATTATTTCTAGTTTACTGATAGACAAGATGAAGCAAATGATTTGTCCAAGCTCCCGCCAAATGTGACACCAGATTTTAAACCCAGGTTTGTGTAATAACCAAGCCTGTGCCTTAAGCCACTCTCTGTGGTACCTCCACTGTGTCCTGACAGCGTTTCTGCCTCAGCATTTCATGAACACTGAAGCAGGAGCAGTTGCTAGAGGATAACGAATAGTGGTGAGTCACTCACTAAGGGCAGCCAGCTGATCCAAGGTGACTGATGAATTTGTTATCAGTAAGCGGGGTCAGGGATTACAAAACAACATCAGAATCTATTGCACAAAACTTTAAGCTCTCAGTAGGCCAAGCAGAAAGCCAGGTTACATCATCGGTTCCCCACTTGGGGGGTTATTGTCTCCACAAGTCTCCCCACCCATTTACTCTGGAGCCTTAGTTCCTTCAAGGGCAGTTCCCTAGAGGCAGTCTGGAAAACTGGGATTTAAAAAGTTTGTCCCCAGGCCTCCATTGCCTGACTCATTGTGTGGTCTTGAGCCAGTGAGTCACCAACCTGTGATTCAGTTTTTACATCCTACGCAAGGCTCAGAGTTTGACTTTTGGGATGGCTTTATATGGAGGTGTCGTAGCCTAGGGACTTGATGAGCAGCAGAGACTCCTGGGCTAGCCTTCTGTCTTTTGGCTTATAAGATTATCTTGTAACCCTGTCAGAGGTGCTGGTGAGTGAGCCAAGAACAAGGAAACCGAAGTGGCCTTCCCAAGGGGATCAGCCTCCATTTGTGTCAACACTGTGTGAATGCTGGGTGTAGATCCTCTACTCTGTGGGTGGACCTCTGTGGCAATGAGCTGTCAGGGTGGAATAACACTCTGTAGGTGAAGAAATCCTCAGAGAGAAGTGTGGATTCATTTTCATATTTGTCCTTTCTCATCTACACTGAGAAAACTGGGACAGCTTCCTGCTCTTAATCCAGGTCCCAAGCCTATCCCCACAGTCCTCCAGGTAAACTCTGGGAAGAAAAATACACTTGAGATGTGAGCAAGGAGCTCAGAAGTTTAGCTGATGAGGACTGCAAACTAGATCTGGTCTCCATGGACCCCTATCCACTGCTTGCTTGCCAGAAGAACATAGCTGAGTTGAGCATCCTGGGAGACACCACTCCCAGTGAGAATTGTTACTACAGTGGGACATAAGAATATTCTTGCCATTAGTTCACCTGAGACCCAAAATGTGATCAATATCAAGATTAAAAATTGAGTATGACAGCATACACCAGGATGCAGATTTTTAAGGAAAGGGGCGCATGCAACTTTAGTCTTGGCTGTCTGCCAGATCAAGAACAGAGACGAGTCAGAGGGACTATGCTGGGGAGGGGATAAAGAAGAGATGCTTTTGGACAGAGCTGGTACTGCTCTTCCCTTTAGGGTGAGGGATGGAGGAGCTGCAGGAGCACATGAAAAGAGATTCCTGGCAGCAGAGAGGACAGAGAACTGGTGTCAGAGTCCTGCCTGGGAGAGCGGACTGGGCCCTGGCTCCTGCCCACACGAGGCGGAGCATAAGGAAGGCTGACTTGCTATCGAGGTGCTGGAACCAGGAGAAATGCTGGGTGAGTTTGGACTGCACTCCTGGAGTTTTTCGGGGTAAGCGATACAGTTGTGTCTTGTGCACTAGATGTGGGCTACACCAGAGAGAGGATGGGTCATCTTAGATCTTGTCTGAAAGTGCCTACTGGAGGACTGAAGGTCTTTTGGCAGGAAGACTGGAAATGTACTGCTCCTCAGTGTCTCAGGTGGCTCCAGGAATATAGACACATGTCAGGGTTGAGACAACTGTAGGGCAGAGGTCCCAGAAGGGGACCTTGGAAGAATACTGGCCCTCATGAAAAGAGTCCTGCTCTGGCCAACCCAGGAGATACTTTCTCTGGTGAAAGGCCAAGCTCAAGTCAAGGCTGACCTACCCCCTTACCTCTCCAACTCCCATGGCTTTGACCATGATGAATCTGAAACCTCAGAGAGCAGGTAATGGGGGAGAACCACGACAGGAGGAGACAACAGTCTAGTATGCCGTGAGTATGAGTCATGCTTGTTCAACATACTGATTATACAAACTAGAAAGGTTTGGCCTGTTTTTTCTTTGTTTGTTTTCTTAATTACTAATAAACATCTTCACCTTTCTCTTAAAGCCTGACCACATTCTTCCCTTTCCCTTCCTTCATCCCGGATCTCATGCTCTGTATAGGCTTCTCCGACGGCACACCATCTTGCGTTATAACTAATTTTTTTTAAACATCATTCCCATGTTAAACGATGAGGTCCTTGTGACAGCAGGTTGTATTTTTATTCATATTAATATTCCTTGCACCCTGCTCAGGAACAGCATATGGCTGGTACACAATCAATGTTTGTTAAATGAGTGACTAAATGAACACATGCATGTTAGTAGGAAGGAGGCAAAAGGAGGCCTCTGAAATCTCACCAGTGGGGCTGGGCCAGTTGTTCCTACTTGTAGCTCTCATCATGTTCCCTGAAGACCTGGGCAGCTCTTTGCAAACTTGGATTCATTGAGGGGAATCCCAATTATACTCCCCCCTGAGGAGGGACAGAGACAATGAAGAGAACAGGCTAAAATATGAGAACTGAGCCACGCCTGCCCCATTTCAACAGAACCCTCTGTTGTACAGAGAACAGTGGAGAAATTGTTCCTCTACATCTCATTTCTGATAGAAATATTCAGACTGCAAAGTTAGTGTCAGCTATGATTTCCTGCCCTGGGAGGAGGCTTGGTCAAAATGCACAAAGTGGGCCTGTGCAGCCAGAGCGATTAGACTGGGGAGGAAGAGACCCTTAAACCCCTTCTTTGTTCCGTGGGGGAACTTCTACTCAGGGTGGGCCACCCAGCCAAGCCCAGCCCTAGCCTTGGGCTCCTCTTTGGAACCACAGCAAGATCACAGGCAGAAGAGTGAAGATCAGACCAGGCCTGAGTGTCAAGACCCCAGGCCTCGGTTTGTGCAGAGAGGCCCTGGAGTTACTGGAATCTGAGGGGCGAGGGCAGGCCTAACAGTGCCAGGTCCCCTTGAAATGGAGACCAACTAAAATAACCCGGAAAAGGCGCTTACAGAGCAAAAGGACAGCCAGTTGCTATCTCAAAGCTAATTTTAAGAACGTCCCTTCTCTTAAAATTTCATCACCATGACTCACAGCACGGCAGGCCAAGATTCTGAAGCTCTGAGTCAGACAGGGCATTGGGAGCAGAAACTCAATGGGAGTTTTACCTAAATAAAGCCTGCAAGCCCAGCCTGCTGTGATACATGCTTAGAAATTTGCTAATTCAGCAGTGTACACGCCCCTGCGCCTCTGCTGTTCACACAGTGGCCCAACGCTCCTGGAGCAGTTAGAGAGATAAGTCTTCCCTTAAGACACAAGACCCCCTCTTTTTTTTTGAACCTTCAGTTAGCATGTTTCTACAGCTTCTCTGCTAATTTAGTTCCTTTTCCACATCCAGTGAACATTGCTGTCGGTGCCTTTCTGATACTTACAGCCAGAGCAGGTGTGACGATTAAAGCACAAATTTCGGAGAGACTCTAGCATCTGCTTCTCTAAATGCCAGTGAGAGAGCATAGTATTCAAATTTGGATCTTAGGATATCAGAGCTGGAAGGGGCCTCAACTTATGTCATGCACCTTCCTGTCACTATATATAGATAAGAAATCTAAGACTCAGAGATGTCAGCCAGCTTGCCCAAGGTAATAGCAATAAGGAAGAAGAAGGTGGGGTCTGCTCATGTCTTAATCTCTTGACTGAATTGCCTATATTTTTGTTTATCATATGTCCAGAGTAATTCCTAGCCCCAACAAATCTACATTTGGCTATTGGAGGAGGGGAGTCATGGTTTCAGGACCTATAGGATTGAGAGTGGAGGCAATGTTTGGGGTTGGCACCCACTCGGTGTCCTTTGAGCTAAAGGCCACTGCCTGACAAGGTGGCTGCCATCATCATGGAAGTGGGATACCTGGAGTTAGGCCACTGGAGAAAAAGGTAGAGAATAGCCTGGGGGGTTGGTGTCACAACCTCTATTCAGGGATGTTGGCAGTGGCACGTTAACCAAAGTAAGAGATAAGGAACTTGGCCTGTGGAAACTGGGGCTTGTTGATAGAATTGGGGCACATAATGGATGTTGTCATTACTATAAATGAGGAGAGATGTGTAGTCAGATGGTAAGAGGGCTTTGGCATCAGGCTGTTGAAATCAGAACTTTGGGGGCTACAACAGAGGCCTGCTCTCATGAGCTCAGGTAGAGGATTGTTGCCAGGATATGGAAACCTGACAGGACTCCAAATATAGGCTCCATACTGAGGCCACACACCTAAAATCAGGACTCTGTCAGGAACTGAGGCAGTTAGCTTGAGGCTCCATTCTCTTTACCTCTGTCACCCCTTTGTCTCTTAGTATCTACCTGTGTCTCTAACTTTCACATTCATCTCTCCTGGCATCTCGCCTTCTCTTGTGCATCTAATCCTGTCTCCCCTCTCTGCTGCCTGCAATTCTCACTGCACATGGCCCAGGATGACCACCCCTGCACTGAGGCCACCTCACTAACCTCTGACTCAGCCTCCATGGCTAATTGGCTGTGATTTTTCCAGATTCTAAAATCATGAGAAAGGAATCAAATTGGCCCCAATCACATTTTCAAATCTCCTCAGACAAGTCACAGTCTGCTGGAAGCCCCAGGATGAGCTGCCCGTGTGTCAGATGTCCAAGCTTACTCAGCCACAGAGGCAAGTTCTCAGGGGCAGCTAGTCAGCAGGGAGTGGGAGCAGTGCAGACCGTGGGGAGTGAGACTCCAGCTTTACCACAGTCATGACTGTGACTTTGGTCATGGCTCCCTACTTCTCTGAACCCTATTTCTTCAACTGTAAAGTGCAGGAAATAATCCCAACTTCACAAGGTTTTGAGAAGGCCAGATTAATATACATCTAATCAACCCCTGCCTTATACATGGTAAATAGCCAATAAATGATTGCTCCTCTTGGCTAATATAGATTTATCAGAACTAAAGTCTTAGGCATTCACAGCATTTCTTGGCCTATAGCCATTTGAACCTTATTCTTTTTCATCTTTCTCCATTAGAAATTCTTTTTTCTTTTCATGTTTCTTAATTTTCCCCTTGTTGTCAGTTCTGTAACCCAGAGCTTGAGGATTTCATAACAGGATGCACTGGGACTGATGTTTTCCATTTGGCTTTTACTTCCATGCTCTGCCCTGCTGTTGTCAATATCACTAAAAGGGGAGGGTGTGGCTTACTGTACTAAATAATGCTGTGATCTGTGTTTTTGAAAATTGTTCCAATAAAGGAAGGAAGTTGTGTATGATGACACTGCTGGCTTTTATAACATAAATATGTAGCTCTGTGTTATTGCTTGGCAAAAATCCCAAGATTTCCCTCAAGAAGCTCAGGCCAGATTGAAAGCCAGCTATGGAATGCAGAGATATGTTTAATAAAAAGCAAAATTACTCCAGATGCCAGGAATTGTTATAAACAAATATTTTGCCAAATATGTGCAATCTACTCTCTCTCCCTGTTCTCCCCCCATCTGTACACGTCAGAGGGTCACTGTCTTGAATACTCAATGTGCAAGATATCTGTGAGAACACCAGGGTGTGAGGACTGGTCCAGGGGAGGTAGGCTGCTGAAGCCTTCAGAGATCAAAGAAAGAGTTACAAATAGAGGAAGGAGTCAACAGCTGGAGAGCCTAGCAGAGCCACAGTGGAGGCTCGCCTGTCCAGTCTAGTGCAGGGGGGTGATGCAAAAGCGGAAGGAGAATCTTTTGTAAAAATCTGAGTTATTCCAAAAATTTCATTAGAAACTGTGGTAGGGCCTTGTGGCAAGTGTGAATCTTTATGCAGTCAGCCATGGCCACAGGGGCGGGGTCACGGGCACAGCCAGTCAGCTGAGAGGGAGAGCAGCAGCAAAGCACAGGTAAAGGAGGTGCCAGACAGATGGACCTAGACAGATTCCACTTTGCCATCACGGGGTTGTGATGGGGGGAAAGTTTCCTGACTTCTCTGAGCCTTGGTTTGTTTTTATGTAAAATGAGGGAAACAGTAATGTTCACAAGGGTGATGAGACAATTAGATGAGCTATAGTAAATAAAGTTCCTACCACTTTGCCTGGTATTGTAAATACTTAATCAAAGTTTCTATTATAGGCCAGCGCAGTGGCTCACACCTGTAATCCTAACACTCTGGAGGCCAAGGTGGGTGGATTGCTAGCCTGAGCAAGAGTGAGACCCTATTTCTACTAAAAATAGAAAAATTAGCTGGGCTTGGTGGCCCAGGCCTGTAATCCCAGCTGCTTAGGAGGCTGAAGCAAGAAGATCACTGGAGCCCAGGAGTCTGAGGTTGTTGAGAGCTATGATGCCACAGCACTCCACCCAGAGCAACAGAGTGAAACTCTGTCTGAAAAAAAAAAAAAGGTTTCTATTATAATCTAGTATTGATTTAAGAGAACCAAGTTTAAGAAAAGTAGGTTCTAATTGCACTGACTATGACCTTGGGCAAGCTGCTTTACATCTCTGAGCCTCAGTTTTTTCACAAGTAACAGGGAGATAAACATCCACTGCCTAACACAATACCTTGCACATAATACGTGCTCACTAAAATACACATTGAATGATTGGAGCTATATATTCTACCACACTGTGATAGAGGATCTGAAAGCTATTTGCAAGGCTGCAAAGAGCTTTTCAACTGTAACAATTAACTTTTTGTTGACTTTAGAGAATCAGAATTATAACTTCTGGAGGGTGGGAATCAAATGTGTTTGAAATCACCTCACCATGAAAATAAAATAACTTTCTAAGTACTTGACTACTTGGGGATTTGGGTCATTCTTTTGTTATTGGCATCATCACATAGCTAACTAATCTCAATGTAACCAAACCGGGCTGAGAGTTTCTGCCTTGTTCCCTCACTCTCCCCAAAACTTTTATGAAAGGGAAATACTTTGATCACAAGGATCACAACAAATCAAACAGTATAATTAAGGACAAAACATTTGGTATGCGTGTGCCTATATTAGATGGATTCAGAGCATGTTATTTCTTTTCATAATAGCTCATTAAGCATGAAGAGTATTTAGGGAGAAAAAAAAATCTCATTTGTTAGCCTCAGAGATGCCAAGAGAGGAAATACCTTATGTACAGATGACAAAAAGCACATATTTTTTGGATATATGTGGGATAAAAGGAAACCCATGTGTCATCACCATAGCAAGAGTCTTGGATGGGAGGAGGTTTAGGCTTTAAGGATGGAATAACAGCATGGACACTGAGAGGCTAAAGGTGAGCCTGACCATACCAGAGAGACCTTCAGATTGAATCAATTCTTAAAGCATTACATATCCTCTGGTTTGGGTGATACCAGCATTGCTGGGTGAATGGGGACTGGAGACCCCATTCTTGGCAAAGGAAAGCACTCCCAGAAAAAGAGGAAAAGTAAAAAGTAAGCTGAGTGAGTTGGAACAAAGAAAAGTCAGCTAGTTTACATTTAAGCTAGCCACTTCTTGCATTTTCTGAAATTCTAGCCAATTGGAGATACAAATTACAAACACCCTGCTGGGTTTGTGAGCACTCTGGGGAGAATAATGGTCATAGAAGAGGTTATGACAAGTCCTAAGAAAAGATACATCTTCTGGGGCATTTCCTGTCCAATAAAGAGGCAAAGCAGATTCCCACTGTGGAGATTTACATTTGCCTGGGGCGGAAACCAAGGGAGTAGCTCCAGCCCTTGAGATATGGACAGAAGAGCTTATATCCCTTATAGCAGAGGAAGATCCTCTGTGGTGGTGATGGGAGGAAAATGCCTCCCTCCCACCAATCAGAGGAGATTAATGCCAGTGGCGTTTTATTCCACAGAAAACTAGGGAGCTTAACACCTCCCTAGAAATCTGTGTGTGTGACCTCAAGCACAAGGCTCTCCCAATACAAAGCTCAGATTTCAGATTACTGAAGGCCACCTTTAATGTTAATAATAATAACAATAGAAGCTGATATCATAAATCGGAGAAACTGCTGACGTCTTTGTTCCCTTCTTCATCTTACCCTCTGAGCAAATAGACTTCAATGAAATCAGTGTGGAGCAAATACTCTGGGCCATTGCCAGAATCCTACAGTGGGCGATGGACCCCTGAGCTCCTGCTTTTAATTCTATTCTATGTCTCTTGTCTTTCTTTATCATCACTTCTAACTCTATATTTCTTCAGTTGATTGTCACCAGTTTCCACAGGTCTCAGTTGGACACTGCTCTTGGGGCAGGACCCTGACCAGTGTGGCATAATAACAATTGCTACTGAGGGAGATTTGGTTATATATTTGTTCTCCTCCCTCTATTTTATAGGGTTGTGGCTTCTCAGGCAAAGGATATGTTTCCCAGGCCTCTCTCTAGCTTAGGTGTGGTTGTGTAGATTCAGTTCTCATGAAATGTGAGTAGGAATGATATGTGTACAACTTCTCTGGAGAAATGTCAATACAAATCTTTTGCCCAGTTTTAGTTGGGTCATTTGTCTTTTTATTGTTGAGTTGTAATAATTCTTTATTAGTCCCTTAACAGATATATGACTTGCAAATATTTTCTCCCATTTTTTGTGTGGTTTCTTCCTTTCTTGATAGTGTTCTACGAAACACAGTGTTTTATGTTAATCCAATCAAATTTATTTTTTTCTTGTGTTGCTTATGTATTGGTGTCATGTAAGAAATGATCATTCAAGCTCACAATGATTTACAACTATGTTTTATCCTAAAAGCTTCAAATTTTTAGCTCTTACATTTTGGCCTTTAAGCCACTTTGAGTGAATTTTTGTATTTGGTATAAAGTAGGAGTCCATGTTTATTTTGCATGAGGACATCTAGTTGTCCCAGTGCCATTTGCTGAAATTACATTTCTCTGTTGAATATGTTGGCACCGTTTTTGAGAACCAACTGACTGAGGTTTACTTCTGGGCTCCTATTTTATTCTATTGATACATATGTCTGTCCTTGTATCAGTATTACACTGTCAACTGATATAGTGGTGTAGTAAGTTTTGAAATCAGAAAGTGTGAGTCTTTCAGTGTTCTTTTTCTTTTTTTTTTTTTGAGACAGAGCCTCAAGCTGTCCCCTGGGTAGAGTGCCGTGGCATCACAGCTCAGAGCAACCTCCAACTCCTGGGCTCAAGCGAGTCTCCTGCCTCCGCCTCCCAAGTAGCTGGGACCACAGGCATCTGCCACAATGCCCAGCTATTTTTGGTTGCAGCCATCATTGTCGTTTGGCGGGCCCGGGCTGGATTTGAACCCACCACCTTAGGTGTATGTGGATGGCACCTTAGCCACTTGAGCCAAAGGTGCTGAGCCCAGTGTTCTTTTTCAAGATTGTTTTTTATATTCTGGAGCCTCACGTTTTCATTTGAATTTTAGGATCAGTTTGTCAAATTCTATAAAAAGAAAAACAAAGGCAGCTAGGATTTTATTAGCTTTGCATTGATTCTGCAGATCCTTTAGGAGATATTGGCATCTTAATATTAAGTGTTCCAATTCATGAATATGGGATGTCTTTCTGTTTATTTAGGTATTTAAGTTTCTTCAACAATGTTTAATAATTTTTAATATGTTTTTTGCACTTTTGGTTACATTTATTCCTAATTATTTTATTCTTTTTGGTACTATTTTTATTTTTATTTATTTATTTATTTTTTTAAGACAGAGCCTCAAGCTATCCCCCTGGGTAGAGTGCCATGGCATCACAGCTCATAGCAACCTCCAACTCCTGGGCTCAAGCGAGTCTCCTGCCTCCACCTCCCAAGTAGCTGGGACCACAGGCGCCCGCCACAACGGGCCCGGCCATTTTTTGGTTGCAGCCATCATTGTTGTTTGGCGGCCGGGCTGGGGATTCGAACCCGCCACCTTAGGTGTACGTGGCTGGCGCCTTAGCTAATTGAGCCACAGGCGCCGAGCCCTATTTTTAATTTAATTTTAAGATCATTCATTGTCAGTATACAAAAATACAATTGATTTTTTCATGTGTTGATCTTACATCTTGAAACTTTGCTTTACCTGTTTTTTGGTTCTAATAGTTTTTTGTTCATAGATTCCTTAGGATTTTCTATCTACAAATTCATTTCATCTGAGATGAAGACAATTTTATTTCTTCCTTCCCATTGTGGGTGCATTTTATTTATTTTTTTCTTGCCTAATTCTTAAGGTTAGAACTTCCACTATAAACTTAGAGAATAGAAAAAGCAAGAGTGGCCTTTCTTGTCTTATTCCTGATTTTAGAGGCAAACTTTTAAGGCTTTCATAGATGCTCTTTATCAGGTTGGGGAAGTTTTCCTTCTATTTACAGTTTGTTGAATGTTTTTTTCATGAAAGATGCTCAATTTTGTCAAATGCATTTTCTGCATCCTTTTTTTTTTGGCAGTTTTTGACCAGGGCTGGGTTTGAACCTGCCACCTCTGGCGTATGGGGTTGGCACCCTACTCCTTTGAGCCACAGACGCCACCTATTTTCTGCATCTATTGAAATGATAATGTGGCTTTAGATCTTTATTCTATTAATATAATGTATTATAATATTTAATTGTTCTATGTTGAATTATACTTGCATTCCTCATAAATTGGATAAATCCCAATTCATCATGGTATATAATTCTTTATATATGTTGCTAGATTTGATTCACTAATTTTTTTTTTTTTAATGTTTTGAGACAGAGTCCCACTTTGTTACCCTGGGTAGAAAGCTATGGCATTGTCATAGCTCATAGCGACCTCAAACTCTTAGACTCCAGTAATCCTCTTTGCCTCAGCATCCTGAGTAGCTGTGACTACAAGTGCCCACTGTGACGCCCAGCTAGTATTTCTATTTTTTTTTTTTTTTTTATGAGACGGGGTCTCACTCTTGCTCAGGCTGGTCTTCATCTCCTGAGCTCAGGCAATCCACTGACCCAGCCTCACAGAGTGCTAGGATTACTGGTGGGAGCCACCCACACCCAGTCTTTTCTCTCTTTTTTTTTTTTTTTTTTTTGAGACAGAGTCTTCCTCTGTCACCCTGGGCTGAGTGCTGTGGGGTCATCATAGCTCACAGCAACCTCAAACTCCTGGAATCATGTGATCCTCCTGCCTCAGCCTCCCGAGTAGCTGGGACTACAGGACACTGCCACAACATCTCCCTAATATTTCTATTATTAAAAGAGACTGGTCTTGCCCTTACTTAGGCTGGTCTCAAATTCCTGAGCCTAAGCAGTTTATCTGCCTCAGCCTCAGAGTACTAGGTTTATAGGCATGAACCACTGTGCCCAGCCCAGCCAACAGATTTTGAATTCTTTTCAGGCACCAGTCACTTTTGCAAGCACTTAACATACAATGACATGTGGAGCCCTTATAACAATTCTATGAGGTATAATCACCATTCTGCAATAAAGAAATTGAGGCACAGAGAGGTTAGGTAATTAGCCCACAGTCACATTGTCAGTAAGTGACAAAGTTGAGATAAAAACCCTGAATGGGAGCCCCAGTGGCCTTGCTCTTAACCACCACATCACAAGGATGGCCAAAAAAAAAAAAAAAAAATGATGGTACAAGAAGAAATGAAGTTTGGGATGGAGTCTAAATTCCTCATCAGGTACAAAGGCCCCTTTCTGCCTTTCTGGCCTTGTTTCCTGCCTTCATCTCACACCCCACCAGACTATTTGCCCGTCTGGACTATGGCGACCCGTCGGGCTCCTGTGGCCCTGGTCTCGGTTAGCGCAGGAAGGAACCAGGCGAGAAGAGGAGTAGAAGTACAAGCTTGTGGAAGGCGGGCTAGCCCTTACTTTCTGGGTAGCCACAAGCAATCTCCGCACCAGCCTTTTATTGAAAGGGAATGATACAGGTGAGGGGAGAAATTAACAATGACTATGTGCTGAGGGCACGGGCTCCTCCCACAGTGGAGGAATGGCCCGAGGTCCACGCCTCAGCTGCAGATCATCTTGCTCAGATGTTGGCGTCTCCTACACCCGACTGCATCAGGACACTTCAGGCCTTGGGTTTGCTGTAGCATGGGGTCCACCACGCAGGCTCTCTGTGCATAGAGACCTAGACCCGGCCCCCATTCCCTGCTATATCCACAGCTTCCACAGATTCTACACGTAGTCTTGTCCACTGTTACATCGAAGGATATAGAACTGAGAGACTTTCGAATTCATGCAGGGAGATTTTGTAATTTTCTAGGTAAAGAAAACAGAAGCCTAGGGAAGAAGAGCATATTGTCCAAAGTCACACATCAAATAACATACAGGGAAGAACTGAGTTCCCCATTCCAAGGCCACAGCCCTTGTTTATTGATGTGGCTGTCAACCATTCATTTGTCCTTTTAAACATAGAAGAACAAAAAAAGAACTGGAATGCAGATATGCAGATAGCAGGTGATTTTGGTTACCTATTTCACTATTTTTTTGTGATGTACTTCAGAGTGATCTGGAAACCCCAGATGCACCTGCAAGGGTGAAGCTACACAAGAGGGTTGGATGCCTCTGCTACTGCAGAGGGGTGCGTGCTGAGCAGAAGCACAACAATTGTAGTGTTAAAGTACCTACCACTTCATGAACGGACCCAGAATCCATAGCATCTGGGAGGATAAGGAAGTTTCACTTCACTTGGAGAGTAAGAGATTTGCCCCAAGCCTTAGCACAGAATAAATAAATAAATAAATAAATAATGCAACTCCATTTGACAATCCACCAGACGTACTAGCCTTGCCGTGAAGACATCATTCATTTGTTTGTTCACTTAACACATTGGTTGGATGTCAAGGAAAGCCATGAGGACACCTACCCTCAAATGGGTGATAAGAGGCAGAATCAGGACGTAAGGCACACATGGGGTCCCAGAGGAGGGAGTCATTCTGGTGAAGTCCGCACACATCACCTGGTTTGAATTCTTTCTCTCCAACATTCTAGCTCTAGGACCTTCGATAAGTTACTTAGCAGTTCTTGGTCTCAGCTTGACTTTAAAATGGGAGGGGAGTGAAATAACAATGTCTTCTACATGGACTTGGCATGAAGATGAAGTCTGATAACACCTGTAAAGCAGTTACAACTGTAGTGACTCATTATTGCTCAATAAAGGGCTTGTTCATTGTCAGAGGCCAAAGACTTCCTATGTTAAACCTGTCTCCACCATCGCCTGTTGGCCAACAGAGAACTTTCAGAAAATAACCTTCCTCCCAGAGCCTTCAATAGAGGGGTCAGTGCAGGGCATCTTTGTGAGTCTCCCTTACAAGCCATGTTAGTGTCCAAGGGCTCCTATAACAAAGTACCACAGACTGGGTGGCTTCAACAAGAGAAATAAATTTAATATCTCCTACTTCTGGAGGCAGGGTAGTTCCTGCCGAGGGTTATGAGAGGAGGATCCATTCCAGGCCTCTCTCCCTGGCTTGTAGCTGGCCATCTTTCCCCTGTCTCTTCACATTGTCCTTCCTCTCAGTGAGTTTCTGTTTCTAAATTTCCCCTTTTTATAATAGGGTCATTATCAATATATTGTATTAGGACCTACCCTAATGACCTCACTTTAACTCAGTTACCTCTGTAAAGATCCAACCTCCAAATAAGGTCACACACATTCTGAGATACCTGACGCTAGAACTTTAAAGTATCAATTTTGGGAGAATGCAATTTAACCCCTGATAGAAGAGAAGACAAAATTTAAATCCCCAACAAAGAACTATTTAGACATAAACATCTGGCAGATTGGGTTATTATTCAGTAATAGCTGCTTTTCCTTTCTGGGATGATTAAGTTTCTCTGCTCCCTGGAAATGCGTCTTAGCCATCACGTCATTTCCAGGTAGAAACTCACCAGCCAGTTTGTGCTGTGCCATGCCACTGCTCCTGGCCATGTTCCAAGTGATTCCCGCTCTAGTTCTCAGAGTGAGGACAACTATCAAGCGACCATGTGTGAGTTAAGAATAAATCTTTATTTGGATAAGCTACTATAATTTAGAGGTTCTTTGTTACCTCAGTATAACCTAGACAAGGGGTAGACAAACTCTGGTCCTTGGGCCAAATCTTGCTTGCCATTTCTTTTATAAATAAAGTTTTATTAGAACATCACCAGGCTCATCCATTTGCTTATTGTCTATGGCTTCTTTCAAACTAGAGTAGTATCCCCTTATCTGTTGGGGACACAGTCCAAGACCTCCAGTGGATGCTTGAAACTACAGATAGTCCTGAACCCTATACACACTATGAATTTTCTTATACTGGTCATCCATACCTATGATAAAGTTTAATTTATAAATTAGGCACAGTAAGAGATTTAAAATAACTGATGCTAAAATAAATCAATTATAATAGTATAGTTTAATAAAAATAATTTTTTCTTTCCTTATTATGTTAAGAATGTTTCACTTAAAGAAAGCACTTCACAGCCTTTCTTTGGTATATCCAGATTGTCAGCATCACTACTCTGCACTTTAGGACTGTTATTAAATAAAATAAGGGTTACTTGAACATAGGCACTGTGATAGCACAATACTTGTTCTGATGGCTGTCATTAACTCTCCACCCAAGACAGCACTAAGTGACTGCCAGGTGAGCAGCATCAGAAGCATGGATAACTGGATCGTGACTCACGTCCAGTGGGACACAGCAAGACGGCTCAAGCTTTCATCATGCCACTCAAAACAGTGAGCAATTTAAAATTTACAACTTGTTTATTTCTGGAATTTTTCATTTAATATTTTCAGGCTACAGTTGACCATGGGTAACTGAACCGTGGAAAGCAAAACTGCAGATAAGGGGGACTACTATAAACAGCAGAGCTGAGTAGTTGTCACAGAAACTATGTGGTCTGCAAATTCTAAAATATTAACTAGTTGTGGCTTTACAGAAAAATTTTGCCAGCCCCTGACCTAGATGATTCTTATTAATATATAAAGGCTTTAATTTTTCTTCTTGGTTTTGGCTTGGCAACATTACACAAACTTTGGTATGTAGTATAATAATTGTCATTCATTCCTGAAGAGTTTGCGATTTCTTTTTAATTATATTTTAATCCGAGTTATTTAAAGGAGTAAAATTGAATTAGTTTATTTATTTATTTATTTTTGGTATGGAACCATCCTTTTTCTTGCTAATAAATTCTATTATATTGTAGTCAGAGAATGTGATGTGTATTATTTTATTTTGAAAATTCATTAATATTTTGTGGCCAAATACACAGATTATGTTTGTAAATGATCCACATTTATTTGAAATGAGCATGTGTTTTCCTGTGTTAGATGATGAGTTCTTTCTCTGTCTCTGACTCTCCTCTTACCTACATGCTTGACATTGTGGGCAATGTTAGATTCTTCTCCTTGTATTTTTTGGCTTTTTGACTCATCCACAGCTAAGGTTATCTGTTTAACTTCTTCTTTTATGATCGTGCATTTGTCAACATTTGTCCATGTCCATTATTTTTCTTTGTATTTTTTAAAGATATGGTCTTATGTACATAACAGTTAATGCCTCTTATACCTTTCTGGTGAGTTATATGTTTCATGAGCTGAAACATCTTTTCTTGGGTCTCTTTAGTAACTTTTTAAAAAATTTGAAATATGCTTTTTCTGATATTAATACTTCTATACTTGCTTTCATTTGGTTAGCATTTGTCTGTTATGTTTCTTGAGTTTCTCTGGTTATCATTTCATTTAGAAATGTCTTTGGATTTTTTTTAAACCACCCAGAGAATCTTTGCCTTTTACCAGAAAGAGCTAATCCATTCACATTTATGGTCAATATAGATATATTGAGATTAATTTTTGTATTTTTGTTTAAATTGCTTTCTGTTTTCAGTTTCCCTTTTCGGCTTTTAATTAGATTTGGAAATTTTCTTCATTTTTCTTTCTTTTTTCTGTGGTTGGATTAGATCAGATTCCAGTTCCAGTTGATAATAGAAATTATAATGACACCACCCTTCTGCACTATGTAAGTCATCATAATTATAGTATTTGTAGGGGAAATTGGATTTCCAGCTAAAAAGGCAGGTGGATACCAAAGTATAAGTTGTAAAAATAAAAGAGAGATAATCATGTTTGTGCACCAAGATTGTGAAAAGTTTTTATTCCATTTGAAATGAAGATAATAATCCAATATACTCTGTGTTACAGGAAGATGAAGAGATAAAAAGGGAAATACAAGCTACTTCTAGTCTGCTAGTGTTTGTTAAACTACCTATAGTTCTACTTTAACAAATTATTTAAACTAATCCTCCAAGTTTTAGCTTTACCTATGAATTAAAATTGACTGGGAAAATTTCCAGACATAAGGAAACACGTAAGCCTAGACCAATATTGATTTTTCTCTATTTGCTAAGTTTCCTTTCTGCACTGAAGCCCTGGGAGCAGATAAAAAGCTACAAAGCAAGATAAGGGGCAAAGTGTGGCTGCCACCTCCCTCGATATCCAAAAGAAATCGGTGTGATTTATTACAGATCAAAAGAGAGAATATCTGTGAATATCTGTTCAACAGTAGCTTTAGATTTTGTTTACACAGCTCAAAATCCTGTTTACATATCCTGGCTTTTTATTTCTTTCTTTCTCTACTCACAGTAAGCTTATTCCTTTTCCTAATGTTTCATCTCACATTTCATCAATTAATTTATTTGTTCATTTATCTGGTCAAAATTTTTCAAAAGTCCATAAAAATGGCAGATACTGATGATACAAAGAGGGACAAAAGGTCCTTGTTTCCCTTCTTCAGGCTCAGAAAATATCCCGACATATGGCACTTTGGCATGCTGAGTATTTTGAACTATAGGAGATTGGAAGGCCTCAGAAGCAAAGTCTCTCTGACCTCTCCCTGCCCTCCCTCTCTCACTCCTCTTTCCTCTCCCAAAGCAAATCACAGGAACCAGACTTCCTTTTCCTAGGTGGGTTATAGAAACTAGAACTACTCACCCCCAAAGCAAGCTATAGAACTTAGGAAGATTACTCTCTCCCTTCTTTCTTGAGAACCTTCATTACAGAGCAGTCCTGCCCTGTACCTTGGAGGAAGTAACGCTACCCAGAAAAGCTAAGAAGAATCTGAGCAGACAGGCCCTGTTGGTTTCCTGCCCCCATCCCAAGGTCTACTTCCATCAGGTCATGCCCTTTGGTACAATCACATTTCTTACACAGCTGTCCATTCTTCATCAAACTTGAGCGTAAAAATAGTTTTCCCTGGGTCTTTAAGTCTTCATTTCTGAGGGTTCCTATGCCATGTAATACTTTGATTAAATACGTTTGTTATGATTTTCTCTTGTTAACTTGTCTTTTGTTACAGGAGTGTTGGCTGTGACCCTTGTGATAGGCAGGGAAAGGTATCACACATTCCTACTGCTATACTCAAGGTACAGGAGCTGGTTCTTAAAGGATGAATAGTGGGAATTCTAGAAAGAGTGAAAAATATGTACAGAATTCTTTTCTACTTCCACGGTTCTTCTCTAATATGTCTGGGATGACTGTGGGATGTTAGGTGATGACAAAGACAGGTCAGGAAAGTCCCTATATTGAGGTGATTACAGGAAATTCATGCTTCAGCTGACCCTTTGTGTGGGAAGGAGCCCTCCTGCTTGGGGTTCTCCTCTGAGGGCACTGGTGCATGGTTCCTGAAATCACTGTTAGAAATAACAAAGAGAGTGAAGATGTAGGAGGAAGACACAAACTCCTGAATCATCTGGAGATGGAGCCACCAACATTTATTTATTTATTTATTTATTTATTTATTTATTTATTTGCAGTTTTTGGCCAGGGCTGGGTTTGAACTCACTACCTCCCGCATATGGGGCCGGCACCCTATTCCTTTGAGCCACAGGTGCTGTCCTCAACATTGATTTTCTATGCTGAAAAATTCTGCCTAGAGCTGGGACAGATCCAAGTTCTGTGAAGTTTGATGATTATAAAACCGGGGGAGGGGGATTGTTAAGAAAATGAACACAAAGTTACAAATTAAAAAATAGAGGCAGAGCCTTACAAGGGGACCGTATAAGCAAAGGGTCCTGGAGTTTCCTTTTTTCTAGCTTCTTGGTAAATCTACTTTTAACCAGAGTTTCACCTGAGGGATGGGAGAGAGGGAAACATTTTTTTAAAGCATATTTTACAGGATGCAATCCACTCTGGTGTCTTTATGACATGTTCTTTATAGTATCAATTTTATTCAACCTTGTTGGGTACTAAAATTTTTGAAACTGTGGATCCATGCGTATGATCAAGAGGCGTGTGTTTGTTATGTTTAGGGAGTTCACAGGGAACTTGGGATGAAGGTCTCATCTTTGGGAGGGGCGTTGGTCCTCACAAAAATAAGAATTGTCATTCCTTTGGAGGAAGCCTTCAGAGCCTCTGGGAAGTTCTCTGAGGTCCTTCTTCTGTGCAGAAGAAGTAAGTTGCTTTGCTCTGGGTGTCAGACGTGTCCTCACATGTAACTCATGTGTTAATCAACTCGAGTTCTGGATTAAAGGTAGTGATTCACCTTGCGGGCAGACTGTGCTGTTGGTGCTTGCAGGAGTTTAGATGGCCAACTTGGCACCCAACAAATTGATATATAAGAAGCATGTTTCCCTCTTCCACCAAAGAAAACAGGATTAATCCTTATTGAATAAGAGGAGACCTGCAAAGACTGGCAAGGAAGGAACGTCTGGGGAAAATAGAGATTTGCTAATTTACTTAGTATCTTCACTTCGATTTGGTTTCCTTCATTGTCTGAGAATTTTAGTTGGCATCGTAGGTGCTTACTCATTTTGTTGTCAGTCAAAGGCATTACAGGTTCCAGGAACTGATGGAGCCTGGCTGCACCGAAAGAGGTCCTACCTTATAGGGAGTGTACAGCAGAAAATCAAAAAAGTGCTTAATAAACATCTAATGAAACAATAGGATTGGATTAAATTAAGTAAGTTTGTAGGTTAAGAAGAGTAAGAAACATATTTATCCTATAATGCAATAGCTTTTTTTTTTCTTCCCATTCCTCAGGGGAAGCAGAGTTATGTAGACATTAAGGGCTCTAAATTAATGAAATGAAATCCAAGTTCAAATCCTAGTTTTATTATTAATAACCTAGGATTTAGGTTGTTAAATAAACAACCTAAACAACCTTGGGCATGCTGCTTAATATTTGTGTGTTTATCTCCTTATCTGTCCAATGTGAAAGATTAAAGATAGTACTTACCTCAAAGTGTTGCTGTACAGTAATGAGGTAATATTCATAAAACATGTTGTAAGATACCTGATACATGAGTTCAATATTAAGATAAAGGATTCACAAGGGCTGAGGGAACCCAAAGAAGTGGGAGAGAAGGAAGTTCTGTGTGTGGATATTCACTCCGGCTCAGGATGTAGTTTGGAGTGGATGTGAGGATAGATGGATGATTGTAGGCAGGGTGATGGCAGTCAGGAGAGGGGTGAGCCCGGGACCTGCTGTTCTGTGTGGTTCTGGCAGAAGTTGCTTTCATGTGCTACTAGCTTTCACATCAACTAGAGGATAAACAAAATGTGGCAGAGTGCTAGTGTGAGGGCTCTCTCCCACTTCTGTGTAACCCACCACCTGTGACTCTGGCCCAGAAAGACATCAACAGACCAGGGTCTGGGATTTGAAGAGGGAGAGACTGAGAAGCAGGGCTGTCTCTCAGGGAAGGCATTGGCAGTGGGGAGACATTCTGGTGCCCTGGGGCAGGGGACATTAGCAAGGAGGCTGAGGCAATGGAACAAGTTTGGACTTGTCTCTGAGTACTGGTGAGACATAGAGATGCCACCAAATAACTGAGAGGATCTTTGAGGAAGAGTTGAGATCCTGCAGATGGGGCTGTGAGCTTGCAAAATCTGGGTACTGATGAGAACCTATTTGTTCCCTCAGGTTGGTGGGACTGGGGCCATTTGGTGAATACTTAACACAAAGGTTTAAGTATTCACAATATTATTTCTTCCTTTAGTGGTTCTGCTATGAATTTAAACCACCTTCTTCACCTCTTTCAGTGATACTTCCAGAAGGAAGAAAACGAACATCTAAGTGCCTTACTATATATTATATTAGGTTTAGTTACATTCTGTTAGCTTTCAGGTTATCCTACATGGTATTTTTCTTTTTTTAAACAAACCAAAAAATTAGGGGGATGGGTCAGATGACTTACTCATGGTCACAGATATTTATTCACAGCCTACAATGAATGATACTATTGCAAACATTATTTACCTATTATTTCTAATAAATAACTTTTGATGACCTCCACAGACCACAATCTACTTCTGTGTCATGACACTTTGGCTGAAAAGGCCCCTTTCTCTATGCCAATCAAAGTATGTAGTAAAATTCTGAAGACCCACTAAGTTATCCACCTTATGATATGAAACAAACACCTAGGTGCTGCTTGGAAAACATAAGGAGTGGACTGACAGAGTCCTTTGTCAACTGGTACTGTGTTCACAGTTCAGGTTCAGGGGTGGATGGGCTACCACTGTGCATGGAATATGGCTCACTTGGTTGACAAATCCCCTCTGAGTAATGGTCCTTAAACAAAGTTCACTAAGTTAGAAAAACTAGCTAATTTTCCATATATTACTGCCCAGACTGCGACAAAAAGAGATTCAACGCATACATCCAATTTATGCCTTCCTTTGAGCTGGTCTTAGAAAAAGAATGCACAGTCTGTGACTTTGGATTCCATATGCTCTTTCTGGGTCCCTTTGACCTCACCACCAGTTGGAGAGGCAAGGATAAGGGTCTTCTACTAAATTTCACATCAGCTTCTGGCCCATTGCTTTCCTGATCTCTTGCTTCTTGTTTTCCATCATTGCACGTAATATACTAATCTCACTGGTCTATTTCCCAGCTGAATTAAAACTACTTGCAGGGAAACATTATCTTCTCCATGTCTGTATCTTCATCATGTAACAGTATTCAATAATAAAGTATGCTGAATAAAGAAACAAAAATAACCTTCTTTCTTCCATATATAAATAATCTTTCATTGCTGGCAAGGGATCATTTATAAGTCACTTAAGAATAATAATGCAGGGATGTATTAAGAACTACCCATATTCCTAGCACTGATTAAGAGAAATCCTGTGTTCCCGAGTCTCACACATGTCAGTCAGATTCTAATTAATCTCATGCCAGGTTTATTAGAAAGAACATGGGGGTTATAAAAAATGTGGGAGTAGGGAGGTGTCTGTGGCTTAAGGAGTGAGGTGCCAACCCCATATGCCAGAGGTGGTAGGTTCAAATCCAGCCAAAAAAGTATCCAATGTATTCAGCCCTACTATGAAACTAATTTATAGCTTTCCTATGAAAGCTATAACCCAATTTTAGCCCAGGAATATAAGGAGAGGGGAGAGGGAGGGTGATTGGTGGGATCATGCCTATTGTTCATCCTATAAGGGTACATGTGTATCTCTCTACTTGTAGAATATAAATGTCTTAACACAATAACTAAGAAAAAGACATGAAAGTTATGTTAACCATTTGGATGAAAGTATTTCAAATTACATACAGAAACTGTACAGTGTACCCCATGATAGTATTAATGTACATTGCTATGATTTAATAAAAAAAAAAAAGAAAAAGAAATGTGGGAGCTTAACTACAATGTCTGTTACATATGCACCAAGCAATTGGAACCTTAACATGGAATTCTGAAGGTAAAAATGCACAAGCATATTTTGCTCTAGGAAGGCGTTTTGATCTCACAGATTCTGTGTTTATCTCCCTCACTTTCTCCTCAGTGAATTGTCGAAGTATTGAACTGATAAAGGGGCGTTAGCATCTAAATTAAACACATTGTAAATCCTGGTGTCATTCATGATGTTAACTCATCTGAACTTCACAGCAACCATTTGAGGCAGGTACCATTTATTATTAATTCCCTTTTACAGAGGAGGGAATGAAGACACAGAGAGTGCTTACTCAAAACACAACTCTGATAGCACAACTCAGGTCCTGTGCTCTTGGCTCCCACCCATCACACTTCCATGTTGGTTCCACTCACACCTGCTGCAAAAATATCCACTAATTTGACTAATTAAGGAAAGAATTGTTCTTATTATGTTTTTCAGATAAATAGAGTGATACATAATAGACTTTAAAATTTCAACACTCATCAAAACTCTTGCATTAGGAAGTACAGGGGACATAGTAATGGATTCTTTATTAGATCAAACTCTGAGCACAACAGTTGCTCCTTTGGGTTTTCCCATCCTCCTTCTTCATATTTTCTCTTTAGCTCTATCAGGACCACAGGTTCTTCCACTCCTCCTCCAGGCTTCGCTCTTGTCCAGACCAGCCTTACCCCTCCAGAGTGAATGATTAGCTTATCTCATGCCTTCAGCATCCCAGCAGGCTTTATAAACCTTGAACTTCAGCTTCATGTGTTCAGTATCCTTTGCTCTCCACCTGGTCCTCTGAGTGGCACTAGAAAAAAATCCTTGATGAGGCTGGATGGTGCTGTGACAAGTCCATAGCCTCTGACCTCAGCTAGGGCTCAGTATTACTCTGTGATGCTTTCCTGTGTCTCTGCTTTCTCATGGGAGGTATCCAAACTTACCCCACTTTCCATAAACTTCTACTCTGACATTCCTAATCTTGTCCTTAGTTGGGTGACTTACACAAATCATTTAAAAGCTCTATATCTGACTCTGTTCATCTATAAGAAAATGGATTTTTCAAATTTCATTCAAATGCATAAACACCACATGTCTTTTCTTGTATTTGGGTCTTCTTTTGTTTCTCTCTGCAATATTTTGTAGCTTTTAGTGTACTGACATCATAGTTTTCATTTAAATTTTCATTTATTCACAAGTATTTTATATTTTTAATGCTTTGTGAATGCAAATTATAAAATGTTTAAGTTTTACCTTCCAATTTGTTGCTAGTGTAAAGAAATATAATTGATTTTTTTTTTATTGTTGGGGGTTCATTAAGGGTACAAGAAACCAGGTTACACTGATTTCATTTGTTAGGTAAAGTCCTTCTTATAATCATGTCTTGCCCCCTAAAGGTGTGGCACACACCAAGACCCCTCCCTCCTTCCCTCTCTCTGCTCTTCTTTTCCCCTACCTCTCCCTCCTTTTTCTCTCTGTTCTCCCCTTCCCCCACCCCCACCATGTCATTAATTGTCCTCATACCAAAATCGAGTACATAGGATTCATGCTTCTCTATTCTTGTGATACTTTAATAAGAATAATGTGTTCCACTTCCATCCAGGTTAATACAAAGGCTGTAAAGTCTCCATTTTTTTAGTGGCTGAATAGTATTCCATGGTGTACATATACCACAGCTTGTTACTTCTTTCCTGGGTTGGTGGGCATTTAGGCTGTTTCCACCTTTTGGTGATTGTAAATTGAGCTGCAATAAACAGTCTAGCCAAATGTCCTTATGATAAAAGGATTTTTTCCTTCTGTGTAGATGCCTAGTAATGGGATTGCAGGATCAAATGGGAGGTCTAGCTTGAGTTCTTTGAGGGTACTCCATACTTCCCTCCAAAAATGTATTAATTTGCAGTCCCACCAGCAGTGTAAAAGTGTTCCCTTCTTTCAACATCCATGCCAGCATCTGCAGTTTTGAGATTTTTGTGATGTGGGCCATTATAGCTAATAATCCCATATATCAATGGGCAAGAGAGATGAATAGAACCTTCTCTAAAGAAGACAAACAAATGGCTAGCAAACATGAAAAAATGCTCATTGTCCCTAATTATTAGAGAAAGGCAAACCAAAACCACTGTGAGATATCATCTAACCCCAGAGAGAATGGCTCACATTCAAAATCTCAAAACTGCAGATGCTGGCATGGATGTGTGAAGAGAAAGAACACTTTTACACTGCTGGTGGGACTGCGAACTAATACAACATTTTTGGAAGGAAGTATAGAGAACCCTCAAAGAACTCAAACTAGACTTCCCATTTGATCTTGTAATCCCATTACTGGGCATCTACCCAAAACGTAGAATAAGCTCTTATTTGAAGGTTTGATAGAATTCTGGTGTGAAGCCATCTGAACCAGGGCATTTTTTTGTTGGGAGATTTTTAATTGTTTCTTTGATCTCAGTGCTTGAAATTGGTCTGTTCAGGAAATATATTTCTTCTAAGCTAAGTCTAGGGAGAGGGTGTGATTCCAAATATTGATTCATTTCCTTCATGTTGTCAAATTTCTGGGCATAGGTTGTCTTTCAGTATTCAGAGATGATCTCTTGTATCTCTGTGGCATCTGTTGTTATTTCCCCTTAATCATTTCTGATTGAGGCTACTAGAGATTTTACTTTTCTATTTCTAGTTAGTCTGGCCAAAGTTTTATCTATCTTATTTATTTTTTCAAGAAACCAACTCCTTGTTTCATTAATTTTCTGAATGATTCTTTTGTTTTCAATTTCATTAATCTCTGATTTAATTTTGGATATTTCTTTTCTTCTGCTGGGTTTAGGCTTAGATTGTTCTTTATTTTCCAATTTCATAAGATGGCTTGTGAGTTTGTTGATGTGCTCTCTTTCTCTTTTTCAGATGTAGGCATCTAAAGCGATAAATTTTCCTCTCAGAACTGCTTTTGCAGTATCCCACAAGCAGTGGGTTTGGGTAGCTTGTGTCTTCATTGTTATGCTCAAGGAAGTTAATGATTTCCTCTTTTGTTTCTTCCTGCACCCAACTGTCATTCAGCATATGGTTGTTTACTCTCCATGCTTTTGTGTGGGGTTGAATGTTTTTGTTGGAGTTGAGTTCCACCTTTAATGCCTTGTGGTCTGAGAAGATACAGGTAAAATTTCAATTTTTTTGGTCTGTTGAGGTTTATTTTGTGTCCTAGGATATGATCGATTTCAGAGAATGTTCCATGGGCAGATAAGAAGAATGTACATTCTTTAGCTTTGGGATGGAATGTTCTATATACATCTATCAAGCACAGTTGTTGTAGTGTCTCATTTAAGTCCCTTATATCTTTGTTTAATTTCTGTTTACAGGATCTGTCCAGCTCTGTAAGAGGAGTGTTAAAGTCCCCTGTTATTATGGTGTTATAGGATATCATATTGCTCAGACTAATTAAGGTCTGTTTCAAGAATCTGGGAGCATTTAAGTTGGGTGCATAAATATTTAGAATTGAAATGTCTTTTTGTTGTATTTTTCCCTTGACCAATATGAAGTGTCCATCTTTGCCTTTTTTGATTTTAGTTGCTTTAAATTCACTTGAATCTGAAAATAAGATTGCAACCTATCTTTTCTTCTGAATTCCATTTGCCTCAAAAATTGTCTTCCAACTCTTAACTCTGAGTTTTAAACAAACAAACAGAAAACCTTACAGGATAAAATTAGGGGAAAACCAAATTATAGGGGCAGACACACTAGCAAAAATGAAGTTCTTGTTATTAAACAAGGCAATAGTGGAAAATTATATTTAAACTAGGAAAATGGAGAAAGAAAAGAAAAATCTAGAGGGAAAATGTTGAAATAAAAATAGAAGGAAAAAAAAAACCCAAAGAGAAAGCAGTATATATATCTTGCTGAATATTTTCTGGGCAACAGGTGATCTTCTGAGGTATGAGATGTTAATCACAATGCTGATACAACTGGATGAGATGAGATTGGAGGCCTCTGCTGACTTCTTTGCCCTTAAACCCTGCAAGGTTGAAAATCTGAACCTCTCCTCAGCCCGCTTAAAAGACCCTTTAAACCATTAACTTTGGCTAAGCAGAAGCTTTCCCAGGAAAGCACTTGTAGCTGGTATCTCTCCTGAAGTGGCTGCCTGCTTACCTGATATGTCAAAATCTTTCTCAGTCTATGCCCCTAAGGCAGCCCTCCTGCTGCCAAACAGTGAAAGCTCCTCTCTTCCCCTTTGTTTCAGTCCTGGCCTTTGGCACTGCCCAGTCACTATATCACTCATGCAAAGTCTCCCAGCCTAAGCCTCACTCTGCGACCCTTAGGGTAGAGCCTTCAGGGGCAGTTCTCCCAATGGCTTTGCATGGTCCACAGCTAAACAATGTTAGCTCTGGTCTGGCCTAGTGGCTCAATCCTGTGCTCTGGACAATGCCAAAAGTCACCTGCACTCTCTCTCACACCCAAGGTAATTCAATCAGTGTCCAGTCCAAGTCTAAAAAAACAAAACAACTCACAGGGAGGGCCTTCTCTGTCTGCAGTCTTGGGGGGCTGTTATAGTTACAGCTGCAGCCTCAGACCAAATGCAACTATTTGCCACTTCTCCACTGCTTTGTCCTTCTCCTGGGGTTCAGAAGTCTTTCACTGTCTTCCTGTGTCCCCAAAGTATGTTTCGGGGTAGAGGCCACTAGCCAGAGATGCCTGGAGTCTTCTCTCTCCAATCTCACAGCACCCAGTTGCAAAGAAGCTGTTACTTGGCCACCATCTTCATCACAAACCTATAATTGAGTTTTGTATATTGACTTTGTAACCTCTGGCCTTGCTAAATTCACTTATTAGTTCTAGTAGTTTACTGCAGATTCCTTAGGTTTTTTTTTTTTTTAAAGAACTAGATGGATTTTACTATATGGCTCACTAAGAAATCCTTAAATAGACAACTTAGGATGGTATATTTTGGGTTTTTTTTTTTTAATTCAGGGAACTTTATTGATGTTACATGAGAAAAATATGGAACGCTTCATGAATTTGTGTGTCATCTTTGCGCAGGGGCCATGCTAATCTTCTATGTATCATTCCAATTTTAGTATATGTGCTGAAGAAGCAAGCCCTATTTTGGGTTTTAAGAGACAATTTTACCTCCTTATCATGCAGGAACTAGGGAGAACCAGTTCATTTTCAACTAGTTTGAGTTGTGATGTGTTCAGATTTCTCTTTTAGAGTTGTCCAAGGAGGATTTATTGAGTTCAGCTGTTGGAGACCTACCTGATCAGTAGTGAGACCCTGTATCTACTAAAAATAGAAGTGCTTTATCTTTATTGGTTTATTTGCCAATTGCAATAACCTCAAAAGTGAGTATTATTAGCCCCATTTTAGAGATGGAAAAACTGAAGCACAGAGAGATTCATAAACTTTCCCAGGAATCATTGTGTGTGGGTCAAACCAGGAATCTCCCTTGTGTGGCCAGGGAAGTTACAGGAGCACTGATGGGCTCTTTGCTTTTAGGTTGCTGAGCCTCATTCATTATGTTTATTTTGAGAAAAAAATATCTTATGCTAGTGTCTTGGGTTCCTGATTGTCCTCTAGGTCAGCAGTTCTCAACATGTGGGTTGTGACCCCTTTTTAACAATGAAAATACATTGCAGCATTAGGAAGGTTGAGAACCACTGCTCTAGGGGGAGACAACATCACAAACCCAGGAGATGTTCTCATTCTGGGTCTGGACTATAAGAACTGCTATATTTTCTGACCATGGAAAATGCCAGCTTCTGCATCCCTGGAGCCCAGGGCTCATATGCACTGTTAGTCCTAGAGAAGTGCTGAAGGCTAGAATGTAAATAGTCCTTCAGCCTTCAACAGAGCAGGGCAAATACATCCACAGGCGTACATAGGCTAGAAAGTTTGCTCAATACACACATCTCTGCTGGCAAACACAGCAGAGCAAACATGACAATGGGAAGAGGAAAGCAGAACAGGCCGGAGAAGGTCTGCTGATCACAGGCAAAAGTTATCAGCTGAACATCTGGTTCTCTGGAGACTTATGCAGAGGAACCTGGGAGGCCCAGGTCTGCTTCCTTCAAACACTTGCTGTACTAATTTTGACTTAGCCTATAAATGGGGCAGTGTAAGCCATTCTTGGAGGGCTTTATTTGGCCATCTGACTATTAGGCACATGAGATGAAGATGTCATTCATCCCAAGTGGGTTGAAAACAAAAGAAAAATATGAAATTAGCAGGCACTGCCTGTGGCTCAGAGGAGTAGGGTGCCAGCCCCATATGCTGGAGGTGGCGGGTTCAAACCCAGCCCTGGTCAAAAACTACAAAAAAAAAAAAAATGAAATTAGCTACTAACCGCTGAAGTCCACAGGCAACACTCAGTAGCTTGCTCTGAACTAATTACAAGTCAGACTAATGAAATCTGAACTAATGAAAATTCAGAAACATTTTTGCCTAGAGGAACTTCGTGGTGCCAGCTGTTAAAGGCCTTTCCTTATTCAAAGAACACTGTTAGTAGGGGCTCTATAAATTAGGTTGTTCATGTACATATACTACCCTAACTGCTCCCAACCCACACTGACAACTCTCATAATATATAGGCAGCTTTTTCAGTGGTTGTTGATTAAGTGGTACTAAAATCTTGAGAGTAGCTACCTGGTTGTTAAGAGAGAAGAATCTTAATTCATTTGGTTTTCTATTTACTAAAACAGAATATGACATCACTTATGGACTTATCAAATATATTTGTTAGCAAGACCAGAAAACGCCCCTCAAATGAATGGTCAATAGTACGAAAAAAGTCTAATTCTATAGGGTACAAAGAGACAAGATGAAGATCAATATACAAACTCTGTCTCATAATTATACATGTTCATTGGTCTCTCTTGAAAAGTAATGAGTCTCCAGGAAAAGGGGAGCAACAACTTGTAGAAGGAGCCAAGCATATGATGGGCATGTGACCTCGTTGACCTTCAGGTGTCCTGCCAGTTTTGAGTACCAGTTTTTCTAAATTTTTCTAAACATTTCTCAAGCTTCCTCTATGATCCAGGCATGGTGCTAGGTGCTGGTAGTGTAAAGATGAAGACAAAGCTATCCAGAAGCCCTCCAGGATGGCTGTGGGGACAGACTCGTAGACCATGTCCATTGGGCATGAGGTGCGGAGTTGGAGTTATGTGCAGAACCCTATGGGAAGACCATACTGGGGGCCACTTAGCTCAGGCTTGGGTACTGGCAAGGGAAGGGTCGAGAAGTGCTGCCTCTCTGAGAACAATGTCTGAGCTGAGTTTTCAAAAGTGTATAGGAGAGGGCCAAGCAGAGAGGGAGACATCTGGAAATGAAGCTGGGAGAAAGGCAGGGACTAGGTAAGGGAGAGGGTATGTCAACTAGACATTATTATCCCTGTTCATACATGAGAGAAGTGCTGCTTGAAGAAGATCATATGCCTATGATTTGAAGTCAAACAGTCCTAAATCCAAGTCTCAGGTCTACAGCTTGCTCATGGAAGGAACATTTGGCAAATGATTTAAATTCTCTGAGTCCTAGTTTCCTCATCTGCAAAGTAGAGAGAATGAAAGTTCCCACCTAATAGGGTTGCTGTGAATATTAAATGTGTGTGCAAAGCCCTTTACATGCTCTCAGAACATTGTAAGCACTCAATAATGGTATATATGAATTTTAAAAATAAACTTATTTATTTATAAATTTGTTCAAGATTGCACAGAAAATCACACAGTGTGGATCTGAACTTATCTGCAGTGACCACCCAGGGCAACAGGGTGTACTCTGCCCTGAGTGCCTGCATGGAAAGGGTGGACAGTTGGTAGAGAAGTTAAAAACTATAATACAACTGGATAAATATTCTTCTACATTTCATTATTTTTAAGCCCAGAGAATTCTAAGCAAAATTGTTGGTAAAATATTCCCCACATATCGCTTGTTGGTCTAAGAATTTCTAAGCAATTACTGTGTAGTTACTATTGAGTTTTAATAATCTATGTGAAAGCCAATGGCCTTTGATGCATATTGGAGACCAGAGACAGACCCCTGTATCACTTTCGGACAGGCATGTTTTTTTTTTTTTCCAAGTTTCTTTAGATTTTATTCTTTTTTTTTTTTTTATTACATCATAGCTGTGTACATTAACCAGTTTGGTGAAAATATTTCAAATTGTATATAAAAACATCACACTGTACCCCAGGCATGGTTTTCAAACAATCACTCCAGCCACACTGTTTTCCTGTTTTATATTTTCAACAGATTAAACATTCCAAATGAACCCACAGGGTGTCAGAACTGAAGTGGCTCAAGTTCTGGTCCTTTGTCTTTCAACCACTGTGATATCATGTTTATTCTGACTCTCTAACCTCAGCGAGGGAACATGAACTTCCACAGGGACTGGAAACATGAACTGTAGCCACAGTGTGCTCCTGAGTTCTCTGGATTAAATTCCAAGGGGATAAATGTTTGCTGCAGAATAAGTAAAAACAGGTCAACTTAAAGCTATTTACTGCAAATGATTTTTTGGTATAGAGGAGAGTGTTAAAAAAGTTATCTTCTCCAAGTATCATTACCCCAGGATCCCCATCACTGCAAGTCTGTCGGCTCCACAGCCTCTGAAATGTTTCCCCCTTTCCCCTGTGACACCTGCAGGGTTCCAACTGTCCCCATGTCTCTCCTTCTTTATCCTAGAAATCTGATGCCCCTACCAGTGGAATCAGTTATTTGTGTTAAATAGCAGCCATCTGAGAGGCCTTACAGAATTGCAAACTTATCCCTCCACCCTGACAGGGGCAACATCTTGGCAGTTAGTGGCCATGAACGACTTTGCAGGAGCTCTGTGGAGCTCTCTGGAGCAGAGATTTCTAAGGCAGGCATTAAAATAGGGGATGTGAGAGAAGAGCCAGGCAAGGTTCAGAACGAGGGAGCCATCTGGGGTGGCAATGGAAAAGATGATCCCATTGTGGAGGGGGAGTCCAGAGAAGAGGGACAGCTGACAGGGCGGACTCAGGAGGCAGCATCAACAATGAAGTTTTTCCACTTCACTGCTTTGCCCAAGGCGGAGGAGTATAAATTTGTTCTTTGTGTTCTGCTGGGTTGGAGAAATTCCAGAAATAAAAAAATCTCTAAAGCTTTGGAACTAATTACAGCAGTTGATCGGCACTCTTGTAAACACAGAAAAAGACATGGTAATACTCTTTTAAAAAGAGAATTTGAATGAAGAAGCCCAAAATTTGATAGTGACAAGATTGTGGTACCTGGGCACAGATACCCTACAAACCCTACTTATTGGAAGCCTATGTGTGTGCTGGTTTTCTAAGTAATTAGATTTTAGGAGTTGGTGAAAGATTAAAAATGAAAGATCACTGCAGAGTTTAGACATGTGCTGTAGGACAGCAGTGTATTCTGGTGATGGCCAGTACCACGAGCTCTCTCCACTATTTCAGGACATAAAACCTAAGTCCGTTGGTCAGTCGGTCACCGGTATTTGTTGGGTGTTTACTTTGCCTCAGGCACTTTACTTGGCCAGGGGATGTAGTCATAAATGCAATCCCTATCCTAACTAGATTTAGCAACTAGCATTGGTGACAGGCCTTAAGCGAATTATTATAGTACAAATTAAGTGGCTTCAAGTAGGCAGTGTGCTGTGAAGGAGTTCAGGGAGCTGTGGGACGGTATCCTGGGGTGAGGTCAGAGAGGTGTTGCCTGACCTCCTGAGTATTAGATGTGGTAAGTTGGAGGAAGTCAACCATGGAAGACATAGAGGGCAAATCAAGAGTGACATAAGGTGAGGAGTAACACAGTGGGATAATATGCCCCCAAATGAAACGGCCGCCATTTGTCAAGGATACCTCTGGGGAAGTCCTCTAGCACATTCAGACTAAGGTATATTTAGGAGTGACTTACACTCACATAACTTTATCTTGGGGAATACAGCATTTCTGGATAGAAGATATATATCTGAATTGTTCACAGGCATTTAATACACCACGGCAGGAACACACAGCAGAAAAGCCAACCCTGGCCGGAGTACTTCAGGTAAGCACTAGATAAAATTGGTGCTAGTCCAGAGGCCTTAGGGCAAGCCAAATAAACATATGCTGAAGAAAGATGCAATGAAGAAAAAGAAAAATATGAATCACAAATTCAGGAAAAGACTTAACTAGAAGGGATGTTATTCCAGAAAGAAGGGAAAGGATGGCAAACAGCCTGGAGCAGCAATTTATCATTCAAAAACTGGAGGTAACAAACTTGACAAGTCATTAGTCAGCATGCTCAATGTCCTAGAGGACAAAGGTGGGCAAGAGCTTGCACCAGAACTCAAGAAGGGCCATTAAACAAAAACAGGTAGCTAGAGGGAGGTGGCAAGAATTTTGGCAGCGGAAGCACAGGAAATAAATCTACAGGAAACCATAAGGTCTTCCAATCTCTGGGAAATCACAAATGGTGAATTCACTTTATGTAGGTATTCTCTTATTAACAAGAGTCCTCATCTAAGTAAAAATAAGACATACTCAGTTGTAGAGTTGGTGTAGGATATAAAAGTTCATTAAATTTGACCAAGTGTTGCTGCTAGCTTGAATGGTATCTAAGGAATAGTAGAGAATAGTAATTCCATCTCCAGAAAAACCTGGATTCATCATACTAACTCTTCTCTTTGCTTTTCATGATTTGGAATGACTTTATTTATTAGTTTATTGCATTCATTAGTTTACTATTTATTGTAAAAAATCTCCCTACTCAAGGGTACAGATGATCCTTGACTTATATTGAAGTTATGTCCTGATAAAGTCATCATAGTCAGAATGCATTCAATCCCGTAACTTACCAAACATCAGAACTTAGGCTAGCCTAGGACACATCATAAATGTGTTCAGAACGCTTAAATTAGTTGCAGTTAGGCAAAAGCATCTAACACAAAGCCTATTTTGTAATAAAGTGTTGACTATCTCATGCAATCTCCTGAATACTTGGTTATGGAGGATCAGTTATTTGCACTCATGTCATGTGGTTGACTAGGAGCTGAAGTTCTCTGCCACTGCCCAGCATTACTGGTGAGTATCCTGAAGTAGTTTCTACTGGATACATACCACTCTTTCACTATCATAAAGTCAAAAAATCGTAAGTCAAACTGTCCTAAGTTGGGGGCTGTCTGTACATAGTTTCTGAGGGCCAGAACCCTGCTTATCTGGTTCACAGGTGCAGTCCCAGCCTCTCACACAGCCCTTGGAGCTGAATAATAAAAGAAATGACATCAAAACAAGGCCATCATGAAGAATCCATATTTGGCTCGGCAACAAAAGAAGCACATTCCAAATACATGATGCAGGTGGAAACCAGTTCACACTGCTCCAGCTGGAGAAAGTTCTCACACTGAACAAACCTCACACTGCGTTTCTAAGGCCGAACTTGCCAACTTGCGCAGGACATGTATAAAACAGAATAGATGCTTCCCTTTTCCAGGAAATAAGCTAAAACTTACAGAACACTAAAGAAAAAATTAGGAATTTCGTTTTAGACGTAATGAGTTTAAGATTACCTATTCTTTGTCCATGTGAAATTATTAAGTACATAATTGGATATATAAGTCTGGAGTTAGGAGAGAAGCTGACTTGAACTGCAATTTGAGAGGATATATCCTATTTAATTTGACTGAACTGTAAGGTGTGAGGAAGGTAGTGGTGGAAGATGAGCCTGGAAAGGTAGATCAGGACCAATGTGTTAGAGGATTCAAAAACCAAAATGGGTGCTATGCCCTTCAGATGATGAGGATGATGATTACAGCAACGACAACAATGATGACAACTTCCTTACCTGAGGAACAGGACTAGACCAGGGAGGGCCAGCACTTTCAGCTGGGAATAAGCACTTCAGTCCAGCGGCCCTCAGAGCTGGTGTGCTCAACATAAGGACTGCCTGTGCCCCTCTGGAAGGATGAGGAAGGGGGCCACAACAGCTGAACGTGATGACCCAGCACCCAGACAGACTCCCTGTTCAGTCTGTCTTCTGCTTTGAAGGGACTGAATGTGAAGTGAGTCATGTAAAAACACAACAGCAGGTGGTATGAAGGCGGTATATAAACCTGTTCACTAGACCAGGGACCAGGACCAGGACATTGTTACCATTTTTGTGTGCGTCCTGCCATGACCAGATACCAAGAAGTGTGAGTAAATCAAGCATTGGAATTCAGGGGTGTCTTCACTTCAGCCGTGGGGCGGAGGGAGCACGGGGCAGTTGGACCACCATAACTCCCCCCCCTGCAGTGGCAGCTGCATCTTCAGAACAGCACCAGAGAAAGGCCCTGCTATCCGAAGTGAGCCTCCCAACATGACGAAGCTCTCTCTACAGGGCAGCTCCTGCGCTAAAACTTTATATGAAGAATTCCATTTAAATCCGATAGCAAATATTTTCTGCTGGCAGATCTAGTAGATACACAAAAAATTATAATCATGACTCCACAACTGAACTCAAGGGATACATTCTGAAAAGAAGACTATAACTTTCAATTTGATGAAGACTTGAAAAGTTTTCCATTAAAAGTACTTGAGTGCTAGATTCAGTTGGAAAAATTTAATCCTGCTGCTGATTTGTAGTTTGATCCATAACCCCAGAGTTTGCCTAAGTGTCCCTAAGGCAGTGGGGACAAAGGGATATGCATTTAAAACCTTCAATGAAATAATTAATTGCAGCTCTAAAGATATATAGCAGTTATTCTATGATTTTTTTTTGGCCTACTTCCTTTTCCTGTGCAGGGTAAAGAACAACTGCATGCCTTTTTTTGTTTGTTTGTTTTGTTTTTTTCCAATTACTTAGGAGTGCTTTCTTTGGATTAATATATTATGTCACTGAAAAATTGGTCCTTATTTTACATGTTATAGTAACATTTGTGGAACTGGGTGAGAAATAATTTTATCCAAGAAATTTCTCTTCTGTCTTTGCATAACATTGTTACAAGAGAAGAAAAATCTCACCACTTTGCCAGCTTAACTCAGGACAGGAAAGTAGATCTCTATTGAGAGCTTTTGATGTTCTAGAAAGAGTTAGCAGTTTTATCCACTCTCTGGGGAGATCCATACACCTGTAAATTGCAAGTGACAAGTATTTGTTATGGACCTGTATTTTTCTAGAATGGGTGTACAGCTTTCATCTAAATCTCAGAGGTATACTTGACCCACCAAATGATGAGCATCACTGTGATAGAATTTCCTAGAGGCATAACTTACCAAATGCATGAAACAGAGAGATTCTTTATAATAGAAATTATATGAAATGTAGTGTTGCCCCCTGGGTTTGGAAAAGAGTATGAAGTGAGTTCCAAGGTCCATGTTTGTGATTCACGTTTTTCTCTCTGAGATTGTCTAAGTCTAGGTCGTTGTCATAAATAAACATCCTATGTAGACCCTTGATACTACATAAGAATGCTGTCTTTTGTTTGCTGAGACTTAGTGTACAGGTGGTGTTTCAATGTTTTTTTCACCAGTAGAGAGAATGTACTTGTTCCAACACTTTCATTCCCACTTACCAGTTCCCCTGGAATATCAGAACATATCTTTAGCTAACTGATCAGGCGAGTGTATGTGAAAGCATATTGGTGCACATCTGAGAGCTAATGTTGAAAAATGCCTGCTCCTTAGCATTCAGTGTGTAAACCGTGTAAGTCTCAACTCTACTGACTCTATCTTTGCATGGTTTCACAATGAGAGAAGTTTAGTTGGCATCCAAAATAACTGAGGAGAAATCTAGATTTTTTAAATGAAGTCTCTTAGAAAGCACTAAATGAGAAGGAATGAAAAACAAAAAGGATTTGACATTCTTGTTTCCCATCCTACGCACTTTTACTGTGTGCATCGCGTCTGCTCTAAAGTGTGTCTCCTTCCTCCCTCCAAGTTCTCAAGTCTTTTCCCCAATTCGGTCTACTCAGGCGCTAATGTTGCCTCCCCTATTTCTGTCTTAATTCAATGTTCCGTAGACTAAATCTCTCTGGTTTCTTTCTTTTGCCTATCCTGTCATTACCCCAGTTATCTTCCCACCTCCACTAGAAGCTGATGCAGCATGTAAGAATCCTCTCTTGTGTAGGGGAGGAAGGTGGGAGAATGGGGAAGATGGTTTACATTTGAAACTCATTTCTTTTGTCTTAAACATCAGTGCAAAGAAAAATACCACATTAATTTGAGAGCTAAGCATACCTTCAATTTGAGAGTGTATCTTTTTTGATTAACTTGTCCAATTAAACTGTGCACACCTGATTAATTTGCTACTATAAATTTTACACACTTTAGTCAATACATAGTTGATTTGGATTATAGTCAGCAAGTAATTCATAACATACACACACAGACACATACAGATCGCCCTTTTGATGTTTAGTTTTTATTTTAATTGAACTGGTTGTTAAGTGCCCAAGTAGAGAGCTTGGTTCAAGAAGGAAGAACTTTAAGCCCCTGGCAAATGGAAAATTGATTTGCATAAAAGCATCTTGGCATCCTGGTGAAAGTTTGGCATGTTCTAAATCCTGTAAGTACTTAGCTGCTCTCTTTTTTCACCTTTAAAACCTGGAAAACAACCTCCAGGGAAATGTTGTAATGGGGTGCTTGGAGTAAGGCACACTGGTCAGTGTAAATTTAAGGAGTTTTGGGTCTTTGTTCCCACAGCAGGGGATCCTGATATGCCACCTGACAGGAGGCCACAGGTGTGCACATACAGGGATTTCAAAATGTGCCAGGCCAGACTCCCAGGAGCCAATAATCCCAGAATGATTGCTGCTGAAACTTGCCTGGGTTCTAAAAGTAAAGAGAACAGCACAGGCCCCTCAAACCTGTAAATATCCCTCTAAAAATTTCCATCAGTGATTAAAAAGAAACTTGATCGTGATAAGACAACAAATGGTCGTGATAAGACAACAAGTTCCCTATTTGGGCAGCAAGTTTGTCTTGCCAGAAATAATTATCACCCATTATAAAGAGATCTGCAATCAATCACTCAGCAGTGACTAGAATCACCCACAGAAAGAATCTCCAGCTGCAGAAGAAACAGATGGGGAGCTGGGAGCCAGGTCGTTCCCTGGCTCTGTCATCAATTACTTGTGTGACCTTGGCCTTGAAGCACCTTCTAGGTTTCTGATATGAACACCTGAGTAATCCAAGATTTGGAACCAATATACACATGAAAACTTTATACAATAGTGTGAGAAAAAAAAGTATTTTCTGTCTCTGAGTCTTGCTTTTAACATTTGTAAAATGAGTGGGGGCAGAGGGGAGAGCATCATCTCTTAAAGGGGGGGAAGAACTTGTGGCTTTCTAGGTCCTTAAGTGCAGGTTTTTGGCTGAATCCAAATTTTATAGGACAAACTCATCAAGAATAAAGTAAGTTTCAACAAAATAATCCTCTGAGATTTATTGGCATAATTAGACAATTATTAAGCCAGAAGGGCTAACTCCATGGCTGCTACACTCATGATTCAGTTCTAACTTCCCTTGCCTGATGGGTGCTGCTACTGCATGAGGCCGGTTGGTGAGAGTTTACAGGAGTCAAGTATGCCGGTCTAGCATCTCCTTTTGACAAGGGTGCAACGTTTGAAGTGGAATTTGTGAATAGCTGCACAGCTTGATAGTATGTTTAAATTCTGTGTGCTTAACAGCTCATCCTGTCAAAGAAAACCAGGAGAAAATTGGAGGAAGATTTTTCAATGAAGATTGGAAATAGCAGTATTATCCTATACTGCTAATGATAAGATGATGCGCTTGCTTTGTGATACTGTAGCACCAATATTAAAGAAATTCAATGCTCAGGCAGCACCTGTGGCTCAAAGGAGTAGGGTGCTGGCCCATATACCAGAGGTGGTGGGTTCAAACCTGGCCCCGGCCAAAAACTGCAAAAAAAAAAAAAAAATAGAAATTCAATGTTTATCAGCATTATAACCCTCATAAAGACCACACATATTTTAAATTAGAGGGAGAGGCATGAAAGATAGTCTTGCAGAAATTAAAAGATGAAAAGCAAAAGCAAAGACAATTTCTTCAAGTAACGGTAAGACCTGGAAATAATGCCACTGAAGCAGCTTATAAAGTGCTTATACACTCGTGAAAAGAGGGATGCCATTCAGTGATGTAGAAATGATCAAAGAATGCATTGTCAAAGTTGCAGGATGCTTAGACCCCAATAATATTTCAAAGTGCAAGCAACTCCCTCTTTCAAGGAGAACAGTACCTAATTGGCAGCATGAATTAGGCTTTGACTTAACAGAACAACTTCATGCAACACTTCAAAAGGAAAATCTGTATTATTCAATCACTTTGAACGAATAGTATTATATGGTATAGATATACCAGGGTCTGTTCAACCATTCACTCATTAGATAGAATTTGGGGTTTCTTTTCCTTTGAGTTTTCTGCTATGAACGTTTGTATATAGGGTTTTGTGTGAACCTTAGGATTCCATTTCTCTAGGATAAATGCACAAGAATGTGACTGCTAGGTGGCATAGCAGGTGCACATTGGGATTCGTAAGAAACTGCCAAGCTGCTCACCAGGTGGCTGTACCATTTTGCATCCCCACCATCAGTGTATGAAAGATCCAGTCCATCTGTATTTTTCCCAGTGTGTGTTATTATCACTGTTTTTTAATTTTTGATCTTACAATAGGTTGGTAGTGATATCACATTGTAATTTAATTTGCATTTCCCTACTTTACTCCATCTTGATTTGAACATCTTTTTGTATGTTTTTTGATTTCTTTTTTGCCACCCGTACCACTTCAAACTGAATTGTTTGGTTTCTGTTTCTTTATTGTTTTTAGTGTTGACTTTTATAGTTTTTTAAAATATATTTCAAGATTAAGGTCTTTGTCAGACAGGTAATTTCAAATATTTTCTACTCTCTAGCTTGTCTTTTTGTTCTCTATTAAGACTGTCTTTGCAGAATGAGGGTTTTTTTTTCTTGAATTTTGAGGATTTTATTTTTTATTGTTGAGGATTCATTGAGGGTACACAGAGAATTAGGTTTTTATGTTTTTATGAAATTTAATGTATCGGTGTTTCTTTCATGGACTCTGCCTGGGTATCATTTCCATCCTGAAGATGGTCTCCTGTATTTTTCCCCAAAGTTTTATAGTTTTACTTTTGTTTTGTTTTTTTGCCTCAGGATGTCCAGTTTTTTCAGTACCATTTTTTGAAAGGACTATCCCTTTCGTCTATTGGGTTGTTTTGCACCAGCCATCATCATATTTGAAAATTGACTTTCATGAGAGGGTCCATGCCTCACAAAGATCACAGTCTCCAGGAGGAAACAACAACAATCACAGGACCTTCAGATAAAAACTAGGGGTGCTGGAACAGTAGAAGAGGCCATGCCTCAGTGAGAGGCTTCCTGTCCATCTCCCTGTGTCTGCAGCCCCCTGCAGCTGAGTGCCCAGACCCCTGATGTTTGCACATACTTTCCTGAATTTTTACACATATTCTTTAGACTCAGCTTAAAATAGTCAGGTCTAACCAGCTGCATTAGAGCTGAATTGTGCTCCAATTCAATTGTGGTTTTTGAATTGTGCTCCCAGGTTTTTACCCCAGATCTCTGCTCCCTCCCAGACCAGCTAGACTTTCATTCTAGGTCCAATTTTGACCAACTTTCTAATGCCGTCTGAGATAATGTATTCTAATATATGAGACCCACCATTTCTTCCTCATTTTGTTTGGGGTTTCCTAGACAGACCAAGGAAACCAGAATGGAGTAAAGTAGGGACCTGTACACCCCAAGGAGTTGGTCTTATGTAGGCAAACACTTGGGTGTGTTCTGACTCTGGCATTAAGGAAACAGTAGACAGAAAGGAAAGGTGTGTTTCTTGCTAGAATACCAGCCTACTGCAATGGAGCTCATGTCCTCCATGTGTAAAAATATCAACTAATAGCAATAACAATATCAATAAAAATAATCCATATGTGGCCTAAACTATCTGGAATGTTGGTCTACATAATTAAATGAGTTAGCCATAAATTGCTTCTCTCCTCTCTCTGAGGGCTTGTTGGGCATGGATCATATTTAGCTATCTCTGCTAAATTATTCATGGCCTGAACTCCGAATTTAAGCCTTTGAAGAAAGCACATCCCTGCAAAAACAACTAATATGGGTCTTAGCTTGGAGGAGTTTCTCTTCTATGGTGACAATGTCTGTTAGAAACTGAGAAATAATTTTTCTTGCCATGCTGATATCTGAAAATGTGATTCATCCATTAAGGGCTAGAAACACTTGTCTCTTTTATAACTCAAAATTGTCAGGATGTTAAACGACCAGAGTCATACTGTTTCCATGGCAGACCTGGCATATGGTCTAGACTTGAAAGATTCACAATATGGCCTGTTAGCACTGGAGAACTTTCTCTTTTTATTGGATTTATATATTAATGAGGTTCTCCTGCCTTGGGATGTATGCTAATTAATCATAAACTGAAGAGATAATCCCTGTTAAGGCAATACTAACTGCTGTAACACATAAACTCTAAAGTATTAATAGTTTAACAAAATTGAAATGTGCTTCTTACCCAGTTAAATGGATGCTCCCACTTAGTGGTTGGTTCTGAGTAGTAACTAAAGAATCTAGGTTCTTTCCATCTTGAGCTCCTCCATCTTTGGTATGCGGTTTCACAGATTGTTGACTTTCCCTCTTGGGGGAAAGTACACAGAGGATGGCAACTTGGTGTTTATTTGGGTCAGGCCTGCAAGCAGCTGAGATCTTCCTGCTTACATTCCACTGGCTTGAATCTGGTCTCATGGCCACACTAACTTCAAGGTTACCTGGGAAATGTAATAAAACTCTGTGCCCAGGAGGAAGAGAAACAGGATTGGTGTAGTGTCTGCCATAGTCCCTGAACTCCCTGCATATCAGTCGTCTAAAACCAAACATCTGATTTGTGAAATATTTGGAGGCCTTCCAGGGTGTATGGTCCCATATAGCCTTGCTTGCTGAACACAGCAGTGATAATGAGAGCAGGCTGTTGATGCAGCAAAGAGTTCCTGGCAAGCCATCAAATTTTGTTCAGTTGTCTTGCTTCTTTAAATCTGTATATGAGCGAGTGTATAAACTGACAAAATCCTTCTTTTACTGTTAACATAAATTAATGATAAGGGAGCATTAGCGTAATTCTCATATCTTCACCCAGAATTAACACACTGTCAATGATTTAAGCAATTCTTTGCCTAAAGAGGCTGTATGGTATGGTGGCAACAAAAATAGCCTGGAATTACATCTGGCTTGGAACTCTGTCATATATTAGCTGTCTTAATTAAGACTTTTTAATCGAAAGTAATAGAGACAAACTTGAGCTCTTTTATGATAAAACTGACAATGTATTAGAAGGATATAAGGGTGTCTTGTGGAAGTCAGGAGTAGCAGTGCAGTTAGAACTTAAGATCAGCCAGAAACTAGGAGCTGGCTCACCTTGTGTGATATGTTTATCACCGGTCCCAACATAATAATGACAAGAAAGGCAAGGTTCTGTCCAAAAATAGTCTCCAGAGGCCAGTTCCTATAGATGTGGGCTCAGTTCCTGGCTAAGAGACACATATATAGAGAGAACTCTGCTAACAGATGTCTTTCCTTTCTGAGCCTCAGTTTCCTCATCTGTAACATGGAGATAATGCCACCTAATTTAAAGGGCTATTTTGAGGATTAAGTGAGATAATGTGTATAAAGTATAGCATAGTACCTGGCACAAAGAGGATATTCAATAAATAATGGACCAATGGATGTATATAAACTAACATACATTTTTACATCACTCCATTTTTCAGAGGCTGCAAGCTCAAGATAAAGTTGGGTACATGGGTAAAGTTCTGATATGCAGGTTATTGGGTTTCAATTATATGTAAATGCATTTCTCATGCTGCAGTCCTGAAAACCCGAGGTTGTTGTTATGCATAAAAAATAAAAATGTTAGGGCCTTGAACTCTCATATAGATTTGCAGGTTTGCCAAATTCCACATCTGAGCTTTTAAGTAAGAATTTATGGAAGTACAAATACATTTATTTTACAATAGGAAACTGTTATTGCTAACTCATATGATTAACGTACAATGGGTCAAGCAGATGGAGGGTTTATAAAAACAATTCATTCTCTGGCTTCTAGCCTGCAACTTAGTTGGAAGTTCCTGCCCAGAGGCAATCTTTAATGCCATGTTTATTACTCTGATCATCCATGCAAGCCAAACAGAGTCCGAGGCAGAACTCCACCAACCCCCATGTGGAACTCTGTTTTGCTAACACTGTAGAGTCAGCCTCGGTTTCCCTCAGTGCCATCTATTGAGAGTCTTATAAGGAAAACCAAAGGGAAGATCTTCCAAAGATATCACAGCCTTGTTCACAGATATTTCTGAGTTATCTCTGCAGAATTTTCATATTTATCACAGGATATCAGTGTAGAAAATATATGCCTCCTAGGAAACATTCACTATGCTTCTGTCCTTTGAGAGAGGCAGCTTTAAAAGAAAATGAACTTTAAACACTAACAGCAAGGCAGCAGCCAGGCAAATGCCCTTATTGCTATCCCAGTTCCCAAGCAACTAGAGCCATTGCTCTCACTCATCCCTCACACAGCCATCCATCACCTCTGCAGAAGACCTCTATCACACCAGTGACATGAATGCCACTATTTTAAATGAATGTATAAATGGGAGGTAAGGGGATTATAGAATTCAAAAAAATGTATGTAGCTATTTCTTTTTTAAGAGCATGGAGCTTAATTCCTCTCCTCTTGAGAAAGATCTGCACTTAGTGACTCCCCTCCAAAGAATAGATTATAGAAAGGGGAATATAGTAACTTTACAACAGAGAAACCTGGCAGACACCACCCTATCTGCATAATCTAGATGAACAGCATTGGTGGTGAGCCATGATGTCACATGCCCAGGAGGAGAAGGGCACCTGGCTCTGTGTTATTGTCTCCAAAAACCTATAATCAAGAGGAAAACATTGGACATAGCCAAACTGAGGGACAAAATACCTGAATACTTTTGAAAACTGCCATATCATCAGAAAACAAAGAAAGACTGAGAAACTATTATAAATCAGAGAAGACTCAGGAGACATGATGATTAAATGTAATGTGTACCCTGGATGGAATCCTGAAACTGGGAAAGGATATTCTATAAGGTGTCCGAAAAGTCACCTGTAAAGTTGACATAGATAGGGAAAATGCAAAACTGTAGCTAAATGTACCTTTGTTTACAAAATATTCATTATAGGCTGGGCGTGGTGCCTCACACCTGTAATCCTAGCACTCTGGGAGGCCTAGGTGGGTGGATTGCCCTGAGCTCAGAGATTCGAGACCAGCCTGAGCAAGAGCCAGAATGAGACCCTGTCTCTACCAAAAAAAAAAAGAAAAAAAAAGAAAAAAAGCTGGGCCTTGTGGCAGGCGCTTGTAGTCATTCAGATCTTGGGAGGCTGAGGCAAGAGAGTGGCTTAAGCCCAAGAGTTGGAGGTTGCCATGAGCTACAATGCCACAGCCCTCCAACAAGGGCCACAAAGTGAGGCTCTATCTCAATAAATAAATAAGTAAAAGATAAAAAAAAATAGAAAAAAGAAAATAAAAAACAAAATATTAATTATAAAATTTTACAAAATATTTACAAAACATTCTCTACATGCTGGCCACTACTTTGTAAAATTTTGTATTTGTATTCAAATTGAATATACCATCCATAAACAAATTAAAAAACAAAGACCATATGATTATCTCAATTGATGCAGAAAAAGCTTTTGATAATATCTAGCAACCTTTCATGATCAGAAAACTTAAGAAAATAGGTATAGAAGGGACATTTCTTAAACTGATAGAGACCATCCACAGCAAACCCACAGCCAATATTGTATTGAATGGAGTAAAATTGAGAAAATTTCCACTCAGATCAGGAACCAGGCAAGGTTGCCCACTGTCTCCACTGCTTTTTAACATTGTAATGGAAGTCTTAGCCATTGCAATCAGGCAAGAGAAAGCGATCAAGGGTATCCATATAGGGTCAGAAGAGATCAAACTTTCACTCTTCACAGATGATAGGATTGTATATCTGGAAAACCCCAGACATTCAACTGCAAAACTCTTAGAAGTAATCAATGAATACAGCAGCATCTCAGGCTACAAAATCAATACTCACAAATCAGTAGCATTCATATATATAACAATAGTCAAACTGAAAAAACAGACAAGGACTCTATTACTTTTATAGTAGTACCAAAGAAGATGAAATATCTGGGAGTGTACCTAACAAAGGATATGAAAGATCTCTATAAAAAGAACTATGAAACTCTGAGAAAAGAAATAGCTGAAGATGTTAACAAATAGAAAAACATACCATGCTCATGGCTGGGAAGAATCAACATTGTTAAAATGTCCATACTACCCAAAGCAATCTATAGATTCAATGCAATCCCTATTAAAGCACCACTTTCATACTTTAAAGAACTTTAAAAAATAAATTTCATTTTGTATGCAATCAGAAAAAAAACTTTGAATGGCAAATACAGCACTCAGAAATAAGGACAAATCTGGAGGTATCATGTTACCAGACTTCAAGCTATATTATAAATCTACAGTGATCAAAATAGCATGGTACTGGCACAAAAACAGGGAGGTGGATTTATGAAATAGACTAGAGAACTAAGAGATGAACCTAGCCACCTATCATCATTTGATCTTAGACAAGCCTATCAAAAATATTTGGGGGGGAGGGCAGTGCCTATGGCTCAAAGGAGTAGGACACCAGCCTCATATGCCCCACCTTCCCCCCAAAAATATATATATTCAGTGGTGAAAAGACTCCCTATTTAATAAATGGTTGGTGCTGGGTGAACTGGCTGGCAACCTGTCGAAGACTGAAATTGGAGCCCCACCTTTCACCATTAACAAAAATTGATTCTCACTGAGTAAAAGACTTAAACTTAAGACATGAGACTATAAAAATACTAGAATAGAGTACAGGGAAAACACTTGAAGAAATATTCCTGGGAGAATATTTTATGAGGAGGACCCCTGGGAATTTGAAGCAACACCAAAAATACATTACTG
>CAUYQV010162715.1:0-94999 GCA_963574575.1 Galagoides demidoff | reverse complement strand
TCAAGCTATCCCCCTGGGTAGAGTGCCATGGCATCACAGCTCACAGCAACCTCCAACTCCTGGGCTCAAGCGAGTCTCCTGCCTCCACCTCCCAAGCAGCTGGGACCACAGGTGCCCGCCACAACGCCCGGCCATTTTTTGTTTGTAGCCATCATTATTGTTTGGCGGGCCCGGGCTGGGGACTCGAACCTGCCACCTTAGGTGTACGTGGCTGGCGCCTTAGCCAATTGAGCCACAGGTGCCGAGCCCCACCTGACCTTTAAGATACCCCAGGTTTAGTTTCCAGCCCTTGCAATGAACTGAATATTGGCATAAAGTGATCATTTTAGTTTTTAGTTTTCCAGTCCATATTAAAACTGACGTTTACATGATATTGGAATCGGTAAAGTATGTAATATTGTTATGTATAAAATAACAATGTATATACCTTAATTAAAAATACTTTGTTGCTGGGCGGTGCCTGTGGCTCAAAGAAGTAGGGCTCCAACCCCATATGCTGGAGGTGGTGGGTTCAAACCCAGCCCCGGCCAAAACTGCAAAAAAAAAAGCTTTATTGCTAACACATGCTGATACAGACACACTATAAGCACATGCTACTGGAAAATACAGAAACAACATATTTGTTCAATGCAGTGTTGTCACAAAACATCAATTTGTAAAAAAAAAAAAATGCAATAGTTGCACAAGACAGTGAGGTGCCATTCTATTTGTGTGTGTACGTGCATTCATAAACACACAGAGACATATGCACATTTCTCTGGAGAATTACAACTAATGTAGTGAGTTTATGGAACAGAAGTTCAGACACAATTCACTTAAAGACATTTTCCAGTTTAAACTGAAGGTTATTAGATCATTTTTTTATGTCCAGAGAATAATTTTTATTCTGAGATTCTGCCCTTGAACGTTGCTCTATCTTCGTAGAACCAAGTCTGGGTAAGTATAAGTAGATGACTTGATCAAAATGATTTATATGGCTGTGATCCAGAGATCCAAACATCTTTCTTAAATAGAGCTTTGGCCAATAGTACTATTTTCATGTATTTGACCTCTGTTCAGGTTTGGAATTTGGTTAACCTTTGAAAATGTAAACTGATTTTAGTGACTTTGCTTTCAATGACTCCACCCAATATTCATGCTATAGAGTAGATATTGAGAATAGGGTTTTTTTTGTTTGTTTTTACTTTTTTTTTTCCAGTCTCAAAAATCATATAGGCCTGCAAATGTTTTCGGTAACATGAATGGCATTTGTAATGCTTGAGTCAGGGTTGTATGTGTGTCTACCTTCCAGATGGCGTTCTCTGTAGCAGTTAGGTAGGTTTGCCCATTGTCTGTCCCCCACCCCAAAACCATGGCTGATTTCTTTTTTTTTCCCCTGGGGTTTCATTTTTATTTTTTTTAATTTTATTTCTTACAGCATAACTGTGCTGGCTGATTTCTACTGAGTCTTCTGCCCTCTCTGCACATGTGTGCTCATTGGTTAATTTCCATTTAATAGCTAGTACATGTGGTGTTTGTTTTTCTATTCTTTCAATACTTCACTTAGAATAATGGTGTCCAGGTTCATCCAAATTGTTGCAAAAGGTATTAATTTATCCTTTTTATGGCATAGTCATATTCTATGGTATGCATATATCATATTTTGCTGATTCACTCATGAATTGATAGCACCTGGGTTGATTCCACATCTTTGCAGTTGTGAACTGTGCTGCAATGAACATTTGAAGGCAGGTGTCATTTTGGATGAAATTACTTTAATTCCTTTGGGTAGATATCCACTAATGAGATTGCTGGATTAAATGGTATGTCTGCATTTATTTCTTTGAGGAGTAGCCATACTGTTTCTCGTAGTGGTTATGCTAATTTGTAGTTCCATCAGCAGTGCATAAGCGTTCTTTTCCCTCTGCATCTGTGCCAGCATCTATTGTTTTTGGACTTTTGTAGAAATCCATTTTAACTGTGTGATGTGATGTTTCATTGTGGTTTTAACATATTGACTAGAAAAAGATAAAATAAATGTTTTTCCTTGGGGTTCTGGTGATTTACTATGGAAATAGAATAAAAACTTTGAAAAGAAAATCGTCCTAAAACATACATCAATAAAAAGTAATACAAAAACTTGAAAATTAGTAATGTAAAACTTGAATAATAATTCAAAAGTATAAAGTGTTTTTCTTGACTTATCAGGTTTATGTGTAATTTCAAGTAAACATAAGTATAAAAAAGAAAATTATCAACTTCTATTCAATTAATCCACTTTTTAGAAGTACATCATCAATATTAATTCTAACAATAAATATATCAAGTAGATTGTCAGAAACCAACTTCAGGGTTTTGCCCAGAAAGCACCAATAACATAATATGTAAGAAGGTCAAGATAAGTGTAAATTATATACACTTCATGAGGCCCTGGGCTCAAAACTAGCATAAGTTAAGTGAAATTCTTATGGCAATTAGTGTGTAATTTGCATTTCTCTGATGATTTGTGATTTGAGCACTTTTTCATATGTTTATTGGCCATTTGTCTACCTTGTTTTGAAAAAAGTCTGTACATGTCATTGTCCCTTATTTTAATGAGGCTTTTTTGTTTTTTCTTGTTGACTTGCTAGAGTTATTTGCAGATTTTGGCTATTCGCCCTTTATTAGATGCATAGTTTGCTAATATTTTCTCCCATCTTGCAGGTTATCTATTTGTTCTGCTGATTATTTCCTTAGCTGTGCAGAGCTTTTTAATTTAATCAATCCCCATTGATTGATTGATTGATTTCTGTGATTGCCATTGGGGTCTTTACTCATAAATTCTTTGCCTAGGCCAATGTCTAGAAGAGTTTTTCCAACATTTTCTTTTAGAAGTTTTATGGGTTCATGCTTAACATTTAAGTCTTTTATCCATGGTGAATTAATTTCTGTGAGTGGTGAGAGATATGGATCTGATTTCATTCTTGTACATGTGACTATAAAATTTTCCCAGCACCATTTATGGAATAAGGTTTCTTTCTCCCAAGGTATGCTGTCCATGTTGTCAAGGATCAATTGGCTGCATGTGGAAAGTTTTATATATATATGGGTTCTCTATTCTGTTGCCTTGGTCAATGTCTTTATTTTTGTGTTAATATCATGTTGTTTTTGTGACTATAGCCTTGTAGTATAGTTTGATGACTAGTAATGTGACATTAGATTTTACAAAATTATTTCATTTCAATATATAGGTACTGTGCAATTGGGGACACTATATCACATAGCCATTCCTGAAATTCAAAAATATTCTCCAAATTCTTTTTATAGGATAGGTTTTGACTACACAGACCAGACTATTCAGGTTTGGGTAACATTAAAATATCCAAAGAACAATGGTAGACATGGTTATCCTGAATGCTAACGTTGCTGACCACCAATTTCTGAAGATGGAAAGCCTGACAGGAATCCAACTTTCCCAGGAAGGAGAAAAGAGCAAGAAAAAGTGGTCACTAAACTAAAGAGCAGCATTAATGTTTTTATTCCAGTCATCACAGAATCAGAGTTATTAACACACTGTGACTCTTACTCTTGTTAAATAATTTGCTGTGATGTTTTATGGGTCTTTTTTTTTCAGAAGACAGTAAAACAAGTCTTATTAAAATTTATCTTCGGCTAGAAATTGTATGTCTGGTTGGGTGTGGTGGCTTAATCCTAACATTCTAAGGGGTTGAGACAGGTGCATCGCTTAAGTTCAGGAGTTTGAGATCAGCCTGAGCAAGAGTGAGACCTGTCTCTACTAAAAATAGAAAAATTAGCCAGGTGTTGTGGGGGGGGGCACCTATTGTATCACCTACTTGAGAGGCTGAGGTAATAGGATTGCTTGAGCCTTGGAGTTTGGGGATGCTGTGAACTATGATGCCTTGGCACTCTATGGGGGGCAAGAAAAAGTGAGACTCTGTCTCAAAAATAAAGAAAGAAAGAAAGAGAAGAAAAGAAATTGTATGTTTCCTTATTTTCTATGTTTCCATGATGTATTAGATTTAAACATTCCTTCAAGTACAAAATGAAAAAAACATTTAGGTGTCTCTAGCCTCTTGATCTATGGATCCTGGCTACAGATAGGCAGATAGTGGACACCCATTCTATACACTGTTCCTAAAGACCAAAGAACTAAATAAGCCTTGGGTTCAAGGGCACCTATCTTCTGAAGATCAATAAAGACCCCCACTTTCAGGCAGAGTCTATAATACATAACCACAACTTTTAGCTTTCATTTTAAAAGATGAAAGGACAGCACCTTGGGCTGATTTATGTTTCTTGGTTGCCTTAGGAATTCTTTCTCTTTGGGAAAACAAAAACTTAAGACTTAGCACAAAAAAAGTATGTTGGCAAGTTCTGAAACTCAATATCATTAAAACATTTATTATTAAAATCTGTGAAATTCACAGAGGCGGAAGAGCCAACTCAAGGCTTCTCAATATACTTTCTACTGAATTTATCACCAATTTGGAGGAAGGTATTATTAGAAATGATAAAAACTGGCATACCCCATAATTCACAAAACCTGCATGTTGATCATGAAAAGCTTCAAAAGAGTTGATCAATACATAACTTTATTTTCTCCTCTACTTTCCCTTTGAAATTCTCTCTCAGTAGGGTTAGTCTTTTCATGTTCCTGGCTGAAAACTTCAGATGCTTACAATTTTGCTCATTCTCCAGGTAAATCTTAGTGAACTTGAAATCCTCATTAAAGTCTCAGTAAGAATGTTTAGTTTCATGCAATTAGACTGGTGGCATTCTGTTAGAATGCCTGGTCTCATGTAAAAGTTAAAGTACCCTATGTCTCTCAGGTGCAAGAGTCAGATATTAATTTTTCCTAATACTCACTTTGAAGGTGTGATTCAGTCCTCCTAACCTGGTTATGTGGATACTCCCGACTCTCCTTCTTGGTAGGAAAGAGGCTCACAGAATGGCTTTCTTCGAAGAAATACTGCTACGAAATGATTTCTGAGGGACTTTTTTTTTTGTATTTCTTCTGAGGGTGAGGGCCCTTAACAAATTAGAAGCTGTTTATTCATCATTTGCTTTGAATATTTGTATTTTGTTCTGCACCCAACGTTGCTATTCAAGTCTGTTATGTCTTCAGATCTCTGCTGAGATTTAAATTCAGTTCTGACCTTCCATAATGAGAGATCATCTGAACTGAGACACCATCATCAAAGTAAGGCTTTTCTGGGAAATGAGCATTAAGAAAAGATTCACAAAGTGAGTTCTTCAGATTAGAAGAATCCTGGAGATGGGCTTTGTAACCTCATAAAGTTGAAGCAAATTGCAATTCTCCAGAAGAAAGAACTCCATGGAAATATGAGATCAATTTCAGAGTGAGATCAATTCCTATTACAAAGCAGACAGTTGCTACAAGAAGTCCCACATGTGTGAGACACATGGAAAAGCCCATTAAACATATTTCATGTCAAACTAAACAGCAGAGCACATATGTAGGCCAAGTTCCATGGCAATAATGAATGTGGGAAATCTCTCACTAAGAATGCATCCCCTGCAACATCAGAGAATTCAAATTTGAGATAAATGCTGTGAATACAGTGAATGTGGTAAGTTCCCCATCAAAATAAATAGCTTTTCCAAAATAAGAGCGTCTTTACTAAAGACAAACCCTATCAATGCTAAAGACATAGAAAGTCTTCATTGTTAAATATTTCTCCTATTAAACATCATGAAATCCACAGTGGATTATTTTGTGTTTTCATAGTATTACTCTAGTTTTTTTAAAATCAAATTTGGAGCAATGGCATCACTATGCATAATAGGATTATTGAGTTGAAAACATTTTGGTTATCCAAAAATTAAAGATTATTCTGGAAAAACACCAACTGGGGCTGCCTTTTTTACTTACAACAAACTTTTTTAATATGTACGTATCAAACCTCCTACCTTATTTTTGTGTTATTAACATTAATATGGAAATCATAAATTAATTCATGCAATTATTTATTTGGTTCATTTCTTTCTATTGGTTAAAAATATGGTAGACATTATGTGGGCTAGCAAGGCTTTGCCACTGTTTCTTTTTTTTTTTTCCTGGCTATTTTTTTTTTTTATTAGATCATAGCTGTGTACATTAATGCCATCATGGGCCACAATGTGCTGATTTTATATACAATTTGAAATAATTCCATCAAACTGGTTAACATAGCCTGCACGGCATTTTCTTAGTTGTTGTGTTTAGACATTTATATTCTACACCTAGTAAATTTCACATGTACCCTTGTAAGATGCACTGTAGGTGTGGTCCCACTAATTACCCTCCCTTCACTCATCCTCTCCCCTCCCCTTCCCTCCCTTTCCCCTTCTTCTTGGGTTATAATTGGGTTATAGCTTTCATATGAAAGCCAAAATTGGTTTCATAGTAGGGCTGAGTACATTGGATGCTTTTTCCTCCATTCTTGAGATACTTTGCCAAGAAGAATATGTTCCAGCTCCATCCATGTAAACATGTAAGAGGTAAAGTCTCCATCTTTCTTTAAGGCTACATAATATTCCAAATACTTAGAGATCTAAAAATAGACCTGCCATTGGATCCTACAATTCCTCTACCAGGTATATATCCAGAAGACCAAAAAATCACATTATAACAAAGATATTTGTACTAGAATGTTTATTGCAGCCCGATTCATAATTGCTAAGTCATGGAAGAAGTCCAAGTGCCCATTGACCCACAAATGGATTAATAAATTGTAGTATATGTTTCCCATTGTTTCTTAAACAGACTTAAATAAAACTTATTAGCAGGATTGTTTTGGCCTTACCTTTTTCTTTAGAGGCAGAGTCTCACTTTGTTGCCCTTGGTAAAGTGCTGTGGCTTCACAGCTCACAGCAACCTCCAGCTCTTGGGCTTAGGTGATTCCTTTGCCTCAGCCTCTTGAGTAGCTGGGACTACAGACACCCCCCCATAATGCCCAGCTATTTTTTGGTTGCAGTTTGGCAGGGGCTAGGTTTGAACCCACCACCCTCGGTATTTGGGGCCAGCACCCTACTCACTGAGCCACAGGTGCTGTCCATGGCCTTACCTGTTTGCTAAGGGATGTTTTGCATCATTTCAAACTGTCAGTAATGGTGGCACAACTGTGTGTTGGTGAATCTGCCCTAAACTAAAGAGTAAAGAAGAGCACAATGGAGCAGGCTGTGGTTAAGAAGATAGACTGCCGTATTTATTTTTAAGAGATTTTCTGGTTTTCATACTTGATTTACTAAATTAGAATCCCTGGAAACATAGCTCAAAATCTTTATTCTACCAAGTAACTCTGAGAATCTCAGACTTGCTGAGGCAAGTGGTTGAGGAAACCCTCTTGGGGCTTTACAGTCTGCTTTTAGTTGTTTTAGTTTATTTATTTGAGATTAGTATGGAGGTACAACTGATTGTGTTACATTGTTTGAGCTTGTTAGGTAAAGTTCACATTGGACTTGAACCCTTCACCCATGGGCTGTGCTGTTTACACTTACACTGTGCCCATTAGGTGAGAGCTTACCAATTCTCCTCCCTCTTTACCTCTTCCCAGTCCCTCCTCCCCCATCACTTGAATTTAATTTTGTTTTTCTCTCATGTGGGGGTGTAGTTGTTTGTCTATGGTTTCATATTAATATTGAGTACATTGGATACATGATTTTCCATTCTTGTGACTTTATTAAGAAGAACGTGCTTCAAGTCCATCCAGGTAAAAACAAAAGATGTAAAGTTTCCATCACTTTTTAAGGTTGAATAATATTCCCAGGTATGCATATACCACAGTTCACTAATCCATTCATGAATTGATGGACACTGGGTTGATTCCAAGTCTTGGCAATTGTGAATTGATCTCTAAGAAACATTTTGGTGCAAATGCCCTTATGATAAAGTGATTTTTTCTTCTGAGCAGATGCCTAATAATTTTCAGGATCAAATGGGAGGTCTACTTTTAGTATTTAGGGGATTATCCATGCTTCCTTTCAAAAGAAATGTCTATATTAGTTTGCAATCCCACCAGCAGCGTAAAAGTGTTCCCTTCTTCCTACATTCACATCAGCATTTGCAGCTTCAGGATTTTGTGATGTAGGGTAATCTCACTGGAGTTAGGTGCTATTTCATGGTGGTTTTGATTCGCATTTCTCTGATGATTAAAGACAATGAGCATTTTTTCATGTGCTTATTGGCCATTCATTGGTCTTCTTCAAAGAATTTTCTGTTCATGTCTCTTGCCCACTTACAAATGGAATTGTTTATTCTTTTTGTGCTGAGTAATTTGAGTTCTCCGTGAATTCTGGTCATCAGCCCTTTGTCAGATTTACAACATGCAAATATCTTCTCCCATTCTGAAGGCTGTTAGCTTTAGTTGTGCAGAACTTTTTAGTTCTATCATGTCCCATTTGTTTATTTTCAGTGTTGCTGCACTTGCGAATAGGGTCTACTTCATAAAATCTTTTCCCAGGCTAATGCTGTTAAGAGTTTTCCCCACACTTTTTTCCTAGAATTTGTATCATTTTTTTGTCTTACATTTAAATCCTCTATATAGTGAGAATCAAGTTTCCTAAGTGGTGAGAGATTTAGGTCCAGTTTCAGTGGTTTACCTGTGGCTAACCAGTTCTCCCAGCACTGTTTATTAAATAAGGATTCTTTTCCCCAGTGTACACTTTTGTTTGGTTTATTGAAGACCAAAAGGCAATACATAGCTGGGTTGATCTCTAGGTTCTCTATTCTATTCCACAGATCTGTATCTCTATTTTTGTGCCAGCACCATGCTGTTTTGATCAATGTAAACCTGCAGTATAACGTGAAGTCTGGTAACATGGTGCCTCTAGATTTGTTTGTATTTCTTAGAATTGCATTGGCTATTCAGGGTTTTTTTTTTTTTTCTCGTTCCTGTTGAAGCTCCACAAACTGATTTGGGGTATCATTGACATTTAGTGTAAAATGCTGCATCTATAATTCAGAGAGTTTTCTAAATAGTTAAGACAAGCAAACTAGAAAAGAAGTGAGAATAGAAGGGAGCAGAGAGGGGAGTGAATATTTAAAGTACAGCTCTAGAGTATTCAACTTAAGACTCTGCAGTTAGTGTGTCGGATTAAGTAGTTTGACTTCTTTAATGTTTTGCTTTTTCTTAAATTTTATATTGTAAAGATCCTGAAAGTAATATAAATTTTTATTTAATTGTTTACTTATTTTTTATACTATAATAATGATATAACATTAAAGATCCCATAATGTGGCCATAGAGGTAGAATCCATGGTCTTGGTTCCTAACTACTGTTTTTAGTTTCCCACTTACTGTACAACTACAAGGCTGTCTTCATGCTCTTGCTTTGAAGCTCCATCCGTGAGGAAAGGTTTCCACTTTCTTCTCCACAGCCCAGCCCAAATCCAGGCATCCTTCATAGTCAGACTGTCAGAGAAGACCTCCAAATGACTATACTCAGCTATCTTTCTTTGATGAAGTGTGGTACCTATAATATTTCTACATATTTCTTACAATTGTTTCAGTTTTTCTAGGGCAGAAAAAGACCTTGGTTTTTAGTTCTTCTAGATTTCTCCTCATTGGTAGCATATAGCAGCCATGTTTGTTTAACAAAATTGGGTACATATTTGTGCTTTTATCTGCTGTCATAATTGTACTTTCTAGAGGCATTATCACCATATTTGAACTTTTCAGATTCCTGAAAAGCCAAATTTTATTAAAATATTTCGTTAATTAAAATAAATATTCAAAATATTAAATAATTATATGCATTTCGAATAACTATGATGGAAGAAATTATCAATGATCTTGGACAAAATACAGTCATTTTGCTTTTTATACTAACAGTGTCCTTTAAGAACAAGGAAAGGTTATGGGCACAAGTCAAGACCTAAGTCACCCACAGAATAAAACATACTCTTCCTGTTAATCTCTCAAGAAGTTATGGTAATATGCCTAATCTAGTTTTAGAAGATTATTCTGAGATATTTGGAAAATGCCAGCACTTAAGTATGATTTCTTGTGCAATATAATAGCAGAATTGATCCACTGACATAAGATATGAACATTTTGGTTGATGAATTATAAATAACTTGATATTGGCCTTGGAAGCTCTTACTATTTATTTTATCTGCTATATGAACAAAAGCTTGTTTTCCTTCTCTGGTAGCAATTATGGAGCATCTGATGTTTATGACCAGGCTATAGAGGTCTTCATTGCACAAAAACATATCACCAAATCCCTACCAAGGTTACCCTCTAGAAACATAATTTCCTGTACTTCTTTAAAACTGAAGGAAAGGAATAAAATAAGGACTGCATCTGATACAAGAAATGTATGTTTCACTTAGCAAGACTACCCATATCTCTTGTACAGACCTAGCTCTTAAGATCTGGCCCAAAGATTTGATTCCCTCATTGAAAGAAATAAGAGAGCTCCACTGATAGTTTCCTGAAATGCAATACAAATAATTTGTGCCAGTGAGTAGACACTGAAGCAAGACTCAGCGACTCGGCAGTGCCACTGAAGTTAAGCATAGGAGGAAATTCAATAAAAATGCATTCTGACAAGAAATTACTTTTTATGGTATTTTAAGTTAGGAATAACATTGGAAGGAATGCAGAACTAATTAAGTATCGCATTTTGGGTTTTTCCTTCCCTTCCTCAGTAAGAGGAGTACAGCTGAGTGGGCGGATGAAATAAGTACAGACAAGTGTTTAGAAATGGTAATAGGAGAAAAGTCCCTAATGAAACAACTTCTGAAAAAAAAAAAATAAGATTTGGAATTCAAGCCCCTAACCTCAAAAGATCTGAATGTAGTATTAGACAGCACATGCAAGGGAACTATACTTTCACTGAAATGAAAGTATAGTTCCCCCGCCACCCGCCATGCTGGAAGGCACAGAATAACCCATCCTGACATTATCTACACCATCATAAATGGGCAGAAAAGCCTTCCCTATGGAAAAAAATCCCTGGCAGTTCCTCCCAAGGCCTCGATGTTGACTAGCTGGTAACAGAGCCGAGACAATCCACTTGCTTCTATATGAAGCCATTGTTAAAATCCTCTTTAAAAATATTCTTGCTTTTGGCTCTTATTTGGAGACTGATGAAGGATGAGGCAGTGTGGTGATAAGGCACATGATAGTGGAATCTTTAAAATGTTAGGCAGTGAATCAACTTAATAGGAGGTAACTATTTGAAGATCAAAGTCTCTCATTAACTTTGTAAATATCATCTCTGATCAATAAATAATTTCCAAATCTGGATTTTAATTGAACAGAATAAAAAACTTTTAGTTATGCTTAGGTATGGTATTTAACACAGCTGTGGGCTTTGGAACATTAAATTGAATTATCATCAGCTAATCCAAGGACTTCTATAATATAGGGGAAGATCTATTTTCTGTTAACTTTCTTCTGAATTGGAGAAAAACCATCCAAGTGTTGGATTTTAAAAAAACTCCTTCTAAACAGTTTACCTGCTGCGTGCCTGTTGGGTCTCTGGAGCTGCACAGAGGGAAAGCATTCTGTAAATCTCTAGCATTGCTTCCACAGGTAAAGAGGCAGAGCTATCAGGGCACATGATTCAGAAAAGGCAAGGGGCTAAAGAGACCCAACTCCCAATGGGCAATAGAGTTCAGAGGAGCGCATCTTCCCTTTACCTTGCCTCCACACAAGCAGAGGTCATTAAAACACTGACAAACCAGATGGTTGATAGCCACCTGGCATGTTAGATTCTGAAAATCCCATTTAGAAACCTTGGAATTAATTCAAAAACAAAGATAGGAAGTCCCCTTGGTGCCAGCTGGGTAGGAAGATTTCCTAGAGAATGGCAAGTGGATTCCCTCTTCTTCTCTCTGTTTCTATAGAATTTAGCTACCTAAAGATGCAGGGAAAAGCATCTAGACCCTATAATGAAGAGCAGCTTTGAAACTCCAGGATGTCCTCCCAATTGCCTTGAAAAGTAAACATCTCTTGGCCCTGCAAGAATTCTTACTGTTAAACAATGCCTTCACAATGACCTCCTCACTGGGGATCATTTGGTCAGAAGTGCTGCCAAACTGATTTTGACAGCCTTCACATGAAGGTCAAAGCTATGAAAGTTCCAAGCAGGTCTGTATCTTATTAGAGGATTTTTTGCACCCCTGGTCATGTTGTATTTACAGGGCTGGCTGAAGCATAGTTTGGTTCTGCTTCTCTGAGAGGGCCCAAGACATTGGGGAAACTTCAACATGATGTTTATACCATGTAAACTATGTTTTGGCAGGAATGATTCACCTACTGGGTGGAGGAGTACAGGAGAAATGGAAGGTGGGGTCCTGTATTGGACTCTGATGACATTTATTTGGAAACATCTAAAGAGCATTAAACCATCAATACCCAGGAGGTTATAGGGCATATGTTCTTCAGTTCAGGAGAGCAATTTGGGATAGGATTTAATCCCAAACTGCCTTATATATTCCATAGATTAATATATAAGGCCTGCATTTGGATAACGTCATCCATAAAAAAAAAAAAAAAGAAGAAGAATGAAAAAAGGGGCAGAAAAAAAGAAGGCTGAGTAATCCTGGCATCTAAAGGATAAACAGAAGAAAGGAATCTCAGGAAGAAGTCAGATGAGAAAAAATCAGAAGGTAAAAGAATACTATAATTTTTTAAAGAAAGCAATTAGTCACAATGTTTAAGGTTATATGATGTCAGTAAAAAAATAAATATTGGAATATTAGATTTAGCAAAAAAAAAAAAACCTTACTGATTCCAAGAGCAGTGTTGATAGAATGAAATATGTGAAGATGCTGGACTCTGGGGGGGTCGAAAAGTAAGCAGGGATACATTGTCATACTTAGCTGTGAAGGGAGGCTAGAAATACAAACACCCATCTGGGTGGAAAAAAAAAAAAAAACCTTACCAGTTAACACGGGGGTATATAAAATTGTAAGGTTTTCCTCCGGTGGGTTATAAGGAGGAGGAAGACACTGAGTCTTGCCAAGAAGAAGAAAGTTGATGTTTTTCCCATTCTGAAGCTAGAAAAGATGCATTTTGACCTCACATTTACCATGTAGGTAAATGGATTTGAAGGTCCATTTCTGTTGTCTAAACAACATAGCCCGTTCTCTTTTGTTCCTCTTTAGAAAAAGTACTAGACAAAGGAGAGAGGAAAAGATATTTTAATCAGATGCTTTGTTTTTAGTGTATTCAAGTTTATAGTTCAAGCATAAATCCTTTCCATCATCTCTGTATTCCTCTGACTGGATTCTGCTTTGTACTAGGGTAGAGGCTTTTTATGCCCTCGAAATTTACATTTTACAGATGCTTGGATTTATGGGATCTCTTGCTTTTGACAGGTCACTATAAGATGTGATATGTCAGCTATTGACTTTATGAGAACATATGTTTATCTGGTTAATTTTCTGTGAGAAATAATGCATGCTCTCAGCACGAGGTCAAAGTCACCAAAATTTGCAGCATCTTTGAAGAACAAGCCATTTCTACTATTACCCTTAGATATTAAAGACACAGAGATGTTAAAAAAGACTCTCAGAAGTTTGCTGTTTATGAGAATGCCCACACAGAAATAATAAAAACATAAGTTAGCTCTGCATAGGGAGGAACAGGAGGAGGAAGCTGGGAAAAGTAAGATAAAATCAGAATCAAGTCTTAACTCCATCATAAAACTTCACCTGAAAAACTCAAGGCTGTCATTTTACTTTGATCTTTTGAATAGTAATTATAATTATGGGCAGCATGCCAACAACATCCCAGAGTTATCGGTATAGGAAGGTTGAACAACTAAAGAGTGAAGAAAGCATGGTCACCTTCAAAGTACTCCCCTTGGCCATCTGGTGGCCATAGTGTTATTCAGCAATGAGGTATGTAGCGTTTTTTCTGGACAAGTTGATAAACTTAATTGTCAGGCTTTCTACGATGATAGCTCTGATCGTCATTCCAGAAAGAGAGTTCCAAAATCGCTCTGAAGGGCAGACTAGTTGATGGTGTCAGTGCATAGCTTCCCAAGGGGGGTACCTCAAATGAGCTATGTAGCACTCTTCCTAAGACAAGTCTATAAACTTAACTGTTATATCTCATATACGTGAGGTTATCATTTTCTGTACAGTAGTGGTGAAGAGTGTTGACTTTGGAGCCACTGATTATCTGAGATCACACTTCTGCTCTACAACACGTTTTTTTTTTTTTCAGCAAGGTTATTTTAATACAGATGTGATACAGAATGTTTAATTACAGCAGGCAGTGATCCCAGTTAAATACAATTAAAAATCTTTATTTTCCCAAATATAAAATTACTAAATTAATATCTTCAAAGAAAATATAACATGGTGAAAACTTTAAATTATACTACCATTCATCACAGGATTTATGATTCACCAATGACATCCTGCACCATTTTTGGAAAAATGATGAAATTTTAGAACAGCTTATAAACCCAATATAGGAAAGACTGTATACATTTCCATATTGTACTTCTTTTATATACAAGAATGAAACAGTGAAGTATATTGTAAATACACAGCAAGTCTCATGAGCTCTCTGAGTTTCAATTTCCTTAGGCATCACATAAGGGAAATGTTCTGTAGTGATTTTAGAATTATATGAAATAATATATTACAAAGGGCTTAGCATTTAGAGGGTATACAAGAATAGGGTCTCGTTATTTTATAGCTCGAAGAGATCGTTTGCGATAAAGTGTGTTGGTAATGCAATTCCTTAAATCATAGGATGAGGCAGGCCTTGTAGCAGATACTACAGTTAGAAAGATCAGTTATGTTCCTTCTAAAGGAGCTCATCTTCAAGTGGGATAGATACACGATCCACAAGTATATGCTGTTGTCTCAAAGAGCAGGGTAAGAGGTATGCGGTAGGAACCATATGGGCCGTTGAGGCTGACAGGATGAGTGAGGAAAGCATGAGAGATTGCCAAGAATTTGCAATCACAATTTGCTATTGCCAATACACAATCTATAGGCTTGGATGTATTGCACATTAATTTTTACTCATAAGCAGAAACTTTGGTGCCCATGTTAAGGAGTCTTGACTTTATTTGGTATACAAGAAAGAGCCATTCAAATAATTAAGCAGAGGGATAACATGGACACATCAGTACTAAATTGAAAAATAAAAAGGTCTCTTGAAAACTGCAAAGAATTATCAGGGTCTAAAGAGAGGTTGGTTAGAAAGTGGGAAGAGTAATTCAAGTGAGTGGATCATTCAAGATAGAGGAAGATCAAGGTTTCAGAAACATCTGTTCTGGGAGCTTTGCTTTCACTTTTTCCTGCAATAAAGAATTTTTGGAAGCAGAATTAGGAAATACCCATGTATAAGTCCATTTAGGTTGCTCTATGAGAATGTAATGAGCTAGATGGCTTATAAATAACTGAATTTATTTATTTTTCGCAATTCTAGAAAATGGGAGATCTAAGATCAAGGTGCCGGCAGATTCAGTGTTTGATAAGGGCCCAATTCCTGGTTCATGGCACCTTCTTGATGCAGCCTTGCTATTGTGGAAGGGCAAGGGACTCTCTGGATCTCTTTGATAAGGGCACTAATCCCATTCATAAGTGCTCTGTTCCAGTGAGCTAATCACTTCCAAAGAGGCCCATTTCCTAGTACCATGACCTTCGGGGTTAGGATTTTTTTTTTTTTTTTGAAACGGAGCCTCAAGCTATCCCCCTGGGTAGAGTGCCATGGCATCACAACTCATAGCAACCTCCAACTCCTGGGCTCAAGCGAGTCTCCTGCCTCCGCCCCCCAAGTAGCTGGGACCACAGGCGCCCGCCACAACGCCTGGCTATGTTTTGGTTGCAGCCATCATTGTTGTTTGGTGGGCCCGGGCTGGGAATTCGAACCCGCCACCTTAGGTGTACCTGGCTGGTGCCTTAGCTGATTGAGCCACAGGCACCGAGCCCCGTGTTAGGATTTTAACACATAAAATGTTGGATGACACATTTAGGTTACAGCAAGAGTTATTTTTGGCATAGGAGGAGGAAGGAAACTGACAGATGGTTCCCAGGTCTTACTTGGTTGTCTACTGTGTTCTTGGTACTCGTTTTCATTTGGTAGGTTTTCAATAAATACTGATGATAAAAAGCAGAAAGGGGCATGAAGAGTCCTTTTCAGCTCTGGGGGTCTTGAATCCAGAGCATTCTGCCAATTCTCCGTGGAGTTTTGAATCTGAGTCTTTACTAACTAAATAGGCATTTAGTAGAATTATCACCACCCTCAGTCCATTTATATTTTTTAATAAGTAATACATCTTAATATAGCTGTATAAGAGAGGAGTATCATGAGGGGAAAAACTAATAATGATAAGAAATTGTTCATGTAACTAAGGTCTTTGAAATTACAATAGATAAATAGGCATTTTACCAACAAATTACTTTCTTGGTGTATTTGAAATGCTTAGGGCTATGGTGCTAATTAACTTTGGGCCTTCCTTGGTATGGAAGTAGCTTAGTTTAATTAAATCAATAGTGCTGTATATTAATTATGGTACAGGCTTAAATAATTTAGGGAGCACTTACCCTTCTTTCAGAGCTTTATTTATCTTTTGGCCCAAGGAGGCAGGGTTAGTTAGCTGGCTTCAAATTTAACAAATGCAAGTAATGATTCACCCTCTTTACATTCCCTCCCTTCTGCGGTAAACAACAGTCTGGATGTGAGAGTTGGAGTCCTACTGTGTGACAAAGATTAGATTTCGCTCCATGACAGCGAAGTGATAGATCAAAAATTCAGGGCCCCCCAAATAGATAATTCTGTACTTTATAACTTTGTCTAGTTTTAATTCTCATAATGTTATAAATGCATGTGTTTCTGTTTTATAAACAAACTTACTTGGTCTACTTCAGAGGTTCCTTGGATTAAAGTTTGCCTGCCTAGTTATAAAGCAGCTATCATATGGAATAAACTATGATTTTCCATAACTTCTAAATCCAAGTAGCCTACGAATATGAATGATTTAATCAGAGGAGTGTGTCACTTCCATGGAAAAAACATTCTTTTTTGAACTAGTTTATTTCTGCTGGGTCTTAAAATGAATACATTTAATACTATTTTTCAAAGAAATAGGCAAGACACCTGGTCAAGAACTCTCCCTTAAACTATTTAATTTACTAATTGTTGACGTGCTGAGCTCGTAAACTTCAGTAGGTGCAAAAAGGAGGGAGGACAATCTTATATCCCGAACAGTTTATATTCCTAATGGCAAATAAATGTGAAATAGATCATCAAAGAATTGATGCAAATACTGTAAGAATTCGGGATGAGGGAAATTTATTTGGATTGGGCTATCTAAAACAGATAAGAAGATACAGTACAGAAACTTGCTAACATCTTTCCATAACAAATTTCAGGGGCCTGTGATCTTAATGACGAATTTTGGGCCATAATTGGTGAATATGTGAAAATAGGTCTCATAATACTTTCAGCTATCACATGTCTTGGAATAATTAATATAAAATTATTGATTGCAATTATACTCTTAAATGTATTGTTGTATGGATGACAATGAAAGATATTTATTAACCAAGATCTTTAAAAGACATCGGCTTCCCCTCTCTGATGGTGATCACATTTTAAAAAGGAAGAAAGATGTCTGCATGGGCTGAGATCTTCGTATGAAAGTCATAATCCAAATGCCACTTTTTATTAACATCCCATTTGATCAGCAGATTTTCTGAACGTGAGCCAAAGAAGGGATGTTTTTATATCCTCCTTGTCTTATGATGTCGAACCTTTCTGGATTGCTTGCCCTATTATCACCTTCTAATAGCAGAGGAAGTGAACATCAGACCTCCTAACAGACACATGCTGCCTGTGTTGTTTTAGATGAAATGTGTTCTTTCCTAGAGCCCTCTGAGCTGCAGCTGTTCCTCTGCCGAGCACTAATTCAGCAAGTAAGCTGTCAGGCTTTACCGATAGCCTACCCTGTTTATAATAGACCACTTAATTGCCCTGCAGACAGGAGCCAGTTCTGGTCTACACATCTTCAAACTATAATAGTATAAACAGAGAGAATTATAATGGTATCTAACATAATAGTTATTCAAAGACAGATATTGCCATGTAAAAAATATTTAGTAACTGCATTATGATTATGTTAGTGTGGGAAGGCATTATATTGCTAGAAGCAATTACAGCTCGCAATTCATAAGAGCAATGACTTTAATGAGAACAAGCTGAAAGCCTGAAGTGTATGTGTGAGTCTATACGTAGAGGTGTTCGTTTCTCAGTGAGAAGTGGAACTAGGATTTTAACTTCACATGTCAGACAGAAATGTAGCATTTTTCTATATGGAGTGTTGTGACTTTTCAGTGACAAAAATCATTATGAAGAAGCAGATAAAAATTGGCTTTATATGGGGATGTAGAATAAATTTTCTATCAGAAAAAAATGTTCTAATAATAAAAGTTGCTCATTATAATTATAAAACAATAAAAATAAACAGTAAAGTTCTCAATAAATCTGGTGTTTCCTATTCCTATAGCATGTAGATGGTAATTAAAAAAATGGAATTTAAGTCATTACTTTCTGCTTATTCATAGCCTAATGAATAAGAAAAAAGAAATTTAGAAGAATGCTAGCATTTGAATCGAAAGCATTACTTCTCCTTCACAATAACAAGAGATGTCCCAAAACAAAAGATCACCTGTTGTGAAAGCTATCTCAGGAAGCCATTGAGGTTACAATGCCTCATAGCTTCCCTCAAGTCATGAAAACAGAAATTTTTCAAAAGAAAATAGACAAATCCATAGCAAACTTATGAAGAAATGCCCAGCATCACTGTTCATCAAGGAAACACAAATTAAAACCACAATGAGATAACACCTTAGCCCAGGCAGAATGGCCAGTATTAAAAAGTCAAAACTCAATAGATGCTGGGTGGATTCAGAGAGAGAGGGGAGTGTTTACCCATAGTTAGTGGGACTTGAAGTTAGAACAGCCTCTATGGAAAATGGCATAGAGAAATTCCTCAAAGAAACAAATGTACATGTATTATTCCAGCCAGCAATCCCACTTCTAGGTATCTGCCTAAAGGGTATTTACTGCAGCACAATTCACAATCACCAAGATGTGGAATCAACCTAAATGCTCATCAGTTCTTCAGTGGATTAAGAAAACGTAGTGTGTGTGTGGCTGTGCGTGGGTGTGCGCGCGTGTATGTCTGTGTGTGTATACATATACACATAGAGTATTTATATGTATGCACAGTGTGTGTATATATATTACATACATACCCACACATACCATGAATACTACTCAGCCATAAATAAATGAAATATTTTGCAGCAACTTGGGTGGAATTGGAATTGGAGACAATTTATTCTATGTAAAGTATCTCAGGAAAGGAAAAACAAAAACCACACATTCTGTCTAATAATTGGGAGATAATTGATAGGCACAAATAGAGGAAAACAAAATGTAAAAGTTGTGGGAAATCAAGAAGGGCAAGTAAGGGAAGGAGGGAGTAGTGAAGACCTACCTGTCAGGTACAATGAACACTATTCAGTTGATGGACACACTAATGGTCCTGATTTGAACATTATAAAAGGTAACCTTGTAACAAAAACTTTTCCAAACTCCTTCATATTTTGCATAAATAAAGATATATTTAATTCTTGTTATTGGGCTTTTTTCCCAATCCTCATAAGGCTAATTAATATAACTCACATTTCCACAGGAATTCACTGTTGGCTTGCCCTGTAGTCTGACCTTCTTGAACTTCCCATCAATCACCAGACAAAACCTAGCTCTCTTAGGTTTCAATGACATATGGTCTTGCACTTGTTGAGCCATGTCTACTTGGGTCACCTCCTCCACACGGGCTTCTCTTAACCAAGTACAATCTTCTAATTATGCTTTCATTCTCCAAGCAGAGTACGTTTATGACAGAGAGCTTCTCCCTGATCTTTTAATTTTACTCAAGGATTTGAATGCCTTACACCCCAAATAAAACCCACATTAATCATGGATAATAGTGAGGCTGCATTCAGTTTAAAATGAACAAAGCAATTACAAGGAACATCTCCTTTTAAACAATGAATATCTAGGATCATCAGGCATTTGTGTCTTATGGTAAACTGGTAGGAAGGCACTGGGGAAAAGTCCAAGGTTGCAGTCTTTCTTGACTTCCTTGGGCTAAATTATTGATTTACTCATGTGGACTTATAAAGTACTTTATCTCCACATTATTAAACTCGTCCTGTATTTTGAAAACCTTTCCAGTTTTTTTCTTCTATTTCTGAACAATTTTCTATAGAAGTAGTGTTTTGCCCTGGGCTCTGAGAATAAAATGAGTATTAAATTGCATATATTAGTGTTCAATGAAAAGAATGAATTGGAAGATCTAGGTCCTTACCCTGTGAATGCCACTAGCTAGGTGTCATTTTGAGCCATAATTCTATATTCTCATATGATTTTCTAAATATCACAGGTTATGATTTAAGAGAAGAAGCAGAATCAAACAGACATGTTTTATATATAAAATGGAAGAATATCACTGGAGAAGAGAAGGCTATAGATGAGCTTTCTTCTCTAATTGCATTATGAGAGGTTGAAAACATACTAATTCCATGGTATTACTTGCACATAACTTTTTTTAAAGCTCTTATATTTTCTAGCCAAAGTAGAGAAAAATGGAGAGAATTCATAAGGCCCCTGGCTGTTACCATAACTCCTTTGAGGTATTCCTTTCATCTCTGTGTTTCTTAGCTTTCTCTGGGTTGTTGCTTTTGTATTTTCAATCTCTTGTCACACAGAAAAGAACTTAGAAAATAATTTTACCTTTTTCCTAAACCATATACTTAGTTTTTTTCTAAATTAGAGTAAAGAGATCTAGAGTTTAGTTTTGACAATTAATAAATAATTTCCTACCTTTGAGTAAGAGCCTTTATCTATGTGAGTTACATTTTTGACATTTATATAGTAAATGGAATTGTAGCAAACATCAAATGGGATCATGTTAATAAAAACTTATGAGTTATGTTCCTAGAACATAGTGGGAAATGGATGTTGATTCAGTAGAGTATTGGGAACATCACAGCATAGTAATTAAGAACAAGGATGCTTCATGTTTTAAAATCCTGACTTCATCTCTTATCAGCTGCTCACCCTTGGGCATTATATCTGAAATCTCTAGGCCTTATATACCTCATTTGTAAAGACTTTATCTACCTTTAATGTAATTGATGGAGTTTTTGAAAGTGTCAAATAAGACAATCATTTACTATTTTAGAGGCCTATGAGCTCAATAGCTCAATATTAAAAGTCAAGACAAATTTACAAATCAGTGATGATATTGGAATAGACACAAGAAGAGAAAGAGAATTTCACCACTTCATGCTCTAAATTAAGAAAACACGACAAAGAAATAAAGAAACTCTTCCACTTCACTCAAGATGTAAACTCTGTCTCAGAACTATTTAAAAGAATGGTTGCCTTTTACTTGGGTTTTCTATTGAAATATCCTCATGTTGGGCCTTCAGTGAGAGTAACTGAGCTGTGCCTGATGAAGATCTAATAGAGCAGAAGAGGTGGACCTCATCATTATGTGCAACTTCAGGGATTATTCAGATTTACTATTCTTCATAACCTTGAACAATATTTTTAAACTCATGTGCACATGTACACACAAATACACATGCATAAATCTAATGCTTTCTCATTTTCCAATTTCCTAAAGACATTTTTAAAGCTTTCAATATTTTGGCACTGAGTGAAGGTGTCGGGTTGGATTTTGTGGGATGGTCATTCTTCATTAAGAAAAGGGCATACATAAGGATATAAAAGTATGAGAAAGTGATGGTGCTGGGCGAAATGGCTGGCAACCTATAGAAGGCTGAGATCCCACCTTTCGCCATTAAAAAAATGGTGAAACTGGATCCCCACCTTTTACCATTAAAAATTTGATTATAACTGGATAAAAGATTTAAACTTAATACATGAAACTATAAAAAATACTAGAAGACAGTTCAGGGAAAACACTGAAGAAATTGGCTTAGGAGAATATTTTATGAGGAGGACTTCCTGGGCAATCGAAGCAACACCAAAAATACATTACTGTGATCTGATCAAACTAAAAAGCTTTTGCACAGCCAAGAGCATAGTAAATAAAGCAAACAGACAACCTTCAGAGTGGGAGAAGATTTTTGTAGTTTATGCTTCTGACAAAGGTCTGATAATTAGAATCTATAGAGAACTCAAATTAATCAATAAGAAAAGAATAAATAATCCCATTACTATGTGGACAAGAGACTTGAACAGAAACTTCTCTGATGAAGACAGGTGCATGGCCTACAAACACATGAAAAAATGCTCATCATTTTTAATCATCAGAGAAATGCAATTCAAAACCACTTTGAGATATCATCTAACTCCAGCAAGATTAGCCCACATCACGAAAGCCCAAAACTACAGATGTTGGTATGGATGCAGATAGAAGGAAACACTTCTACACTGCTGGTGGTAATGCAAGGTAATAGGATCTTTTTTGAAAAGAAATTTGGAGAATACTCAAGGAACTAAAAGTAGACCTACCATTTGATCCTGCCTAATATCCTATTAGGTATATACCCAGATGATCAAAAATTATTTTACAACAAAGACATTTGCACCATAATGTTTATTGTGGCCCAATTCATAATAGCCAAGACATGGAAACAGCCGAAGTGCCTATTGACCCATGAATGGATTAACAAACTGTGGTATATGTACACCATGTAATACTATGCAGTCAAAAAAGATAGAGACTTCACATCTTTTATGTTTACCTGGATGGCACTGGAACATATTGTTCTTAGTAAAGTATCTCAAGATTGGGAAAAACAGTATCCAATGTACTCAATACTACTATGAAATCAATATATAATCCTCTATACATTCATATGATTGGCAAAACATAACTATAGTCCAGAAAGTAGAAGGGAAGAGGAGAGAGAGGGGAGGGAAGGGGAGATATGGGAGGTGGGACGGTATTTGGCAGGACTTACCTTATGTGCATGATACAATGGTACACTTCAAAACTATTAAGAAATGAGTATAATTGTGATGAATATATTATTTAGTAAAATGTAAGGATTTCACATGTATATCAAAACAGTACCTTGAACCCCATAAATGCATCAATGTACAAAGTTATGATTTAATAAAAATAATAATAATAATTTGGGCATTTCAGTAGGTCATCAGAGTAGAAATACATTGTATGACTGTAGGGGACTAGAGATAAGACAGAAAGATAGACAGAATCTAGATGATAAAGATTTTTGTAGTCCATAATGATAAAGTTTTGATTTTGTTATGTAGACAAAGGGAGCTTTTCACACATATGATGGGGCTAGTATTGTGATGTGATATTCAATGATACAATTTAAGATTAATTGAAACTCTTTTGAGCTGGTGTTCTACTCATTCAACTAACCCTTTAGCTCCTTAAACTCTCAGGGAGACCTATTTTCAATGATAATTTCAATAATAATGAGTTTATGATAATGTAATGAGTATCTACCATTGGAAGTCCAGCAGAAGACTGTTTTTGAAACTTATTTCTCCTCTATAAAAGTTCTTTGGTTTTGTTTGTTTGCTTGATCTTAATTTTTCCCACAGATATCCACATTGCTGTCTCTTTACCCAGAGAAGAAACATATATGTATTGAGGCTAACTTCTACAACCTATTTGGGAGCCACTCTCATCCTAACATGGTCAATTGCCATAGCCATGATTGAGAAGATATTCTTAACGTTGTTAACGGTACTTCAGAATTCCTGTTGTGTCAATGACTTAGAGCTTCTGAGCTTGTTTTATCTTATATGGATATAGATGGTAAATCAGGCAGGGCCTACTTTTAATCACCTCTATATTTTCAAAATATGAGAGGAATCAATTACATAACTAGCAAGTGCTCAAGAATCTAATATACTCAGCTATGAGGACAATTGCTGCTAGTACATGGTGGGGAGAGGGAGAATGGGAAAGCAGAATGGGGATTCACCCTGTGTCATACACCTCTTGGGGGCAGGACACTATTATTAGAGGGACTTTACCCAGAAAATGCAAGCAGTATAACCTGGTCTTTGTATCCTCAATGATTCCTCAACAATTAAAAAAATTTTATTATCATTGGGCTAAAATGCACATCCTTCCCTTCCCTCCTATTGAAGTGTTGAAGTGGTCTTTTCATGAAATGTAGTTTTCTGTGCTCATAATCAATCACACTTTCATATGAAAGATAAATCACAACTGTAGCCCAGGATGAAGGAGGGAAGAGGAGGGTGATGGGAGGGGTGGGGGAAGGTTTGATGAAGGGAGGGTAAACAGTGGGATCACACCTATGGTGCATATTGCAAGGGTACATGTCAGATCTATTAAGCATAGGGGATAAATGTCTTAACACAATAATTAAGTAAATGAGGTGAAGGCTATATTAACCAGTTTGATGTAAGCATTCCAAATTGTATTTAAAATTAGCACATTGTACCCCATAAATGCATTAATGTATATATGATCTATGTGTTTATGACTTAATAAAAATATCTGTATATAAAAATTAAAAAATAAAATATATATAATGAAGAATCCTTCATTTCTATGAATAAAAGTTGTGAACTTGATTCTCTTGTTAGAATGTTTTCTATACCATTTTACTGAATTATAATATACATAAAAGACTATGTCATATCACTTCTCAGGATTTTGGCTAGCCTCTAGTACAGTAAAACCTAAATCATGATATTAAGATAATTAATAACTAGAATTACCCCTCATACTCTTGTCCAGTCATTACTACCCTGCAAAGGATAATGACTAGAATGATCTTCAACAGCTTGGCTTTGTACAAAATGGACTAAAACTTATGTACGATGGATGCAAATATAACTTTTTAAGTTTCAGATAGCCCCAACTTCCTCTTTTAAAATAGATGTCAGTAGAAACTTACAGAAGATCAGATGATGCATGTACCTAACTAATGGAAAATCAGTGTGTGTGTGTGTGTGTGTGTGTGTGTGTGTGTGTATATGTGTATATATATATATACAGAGGGCAGTCAGCCCTCTGTATCCATGGGTTCAAACAATCATGGATCAAAAAAGTTTTCCCCCTAAAATTCATCAGCATTGAACATTTTCAGACTTTCTTGTTGTCATTATTCCCCAAACACTGCATTGTAATAACCATTTCCACAGCTTTTATGTTATACTATGTATTACAAGTTAGTAGAGATGATTTAGAACATACAAATACACAGTATTCCTATGTCGTTTTATATCAGAGACTTGAGCATTTGTGGATTTTGGTATCTGCAAGATGTCTTAGAACCAATCCTTCAAAGATAGTGAAGGACTATTATGTGCTTTTTTTATATATACTAGTACAAGGGGTTTAAATGTAGTATATATGTGTATACATACATTCACACACGCATGAGGAAAAAACTCTGAGAGTCTAACTGATTGATTCTTCTTAATCTGCCTTTCCTTCATTTATAAAATAACCTTAATCTTCATTTTTTTCTTGCTGTATCTCATTTTCCCTAGAGTGAGGTAACTTTCAGAAACTGCAAAGGGGCATGACAGAGTCAATGGCTCACAAGGTCAGGATTTCTGTCCTGAGGCAAAAACAGCAAACACCACACACTTCAGGTATGGAATTTCAGGAACAGAGAAGTGAAAAGACATGCTGGTTGACTTTCAGGAATGTTGCAATGCACTTAAGATTAAGGTCAAAAGCCATTCCTGCCGGATATCCTTTACTATTCCTGTGCGGCAGGATTAGGGAAGAACAGATAAGGCATTCATTAGGACAAACATTCAGACAAGAATAAATAAACTTGGAGAGGAGTCACACCAGGAGCAAAGTAATACTAGCTATTTTGCCCTGAAAATGAAAGGTCTTGTGGTTATGATTAAATAATGAAATAGATTTGTATTTTAGAAAAATGATACCAGGAAGGCCTGGCCTCCTACTCAAACTCCTAATCATTATAAATTGATTCCACTGCATATTGTAATATTTTTGTGTTTAGACACCAAAACCGAATATATATTCTTGTTTTTATAATTGGAAGAAAAGCTAGGTGTTTTTTACCAGCTTTTATAAACAATGACTAAAATACAGATTTGAGACATTGTTTTTCCCAGAGCTTTCAGAAATAACACTAAGAAATTTTATTGTTTTTGATCTCCCACACCTTTTAATCATATCATATAAGAAAATTTGCTTTGTAACGGCTTGGTTAGGCAACCTTAGGCAATCTGTTATTTACTTCTTAAAAGAAAAATGAAAAAGAAAAATTAAAAATTAAATGACTTTCACCACTTAGAAAAATTCTGAACTTGACATCTGATTTGCAGTGCTCAGGGTTAGAGTATCACAGGAAAAAACACTTCACGGGTTATGTCACTACAAATATGCACACTCGTTTCAAAATTGTAAACTGATATTTTAAAGTATATATTGCAAATAGACAAAATATCAAAGACATGGTCATAGTGGTTCCTATAGGAATAATAACAGCAGTAGCAATTGTGGTTTATATTATTAACAGTCATTTAAACTAGTTATCTTTATAAATAGAATGTTTATATTCATTTTTTTCTGTGCATATAGAAAGAATATAAAATTTGTACCAGGCATTATTGCAATATGTGTGTAATATTTCCTATATTTTTTATAACCACACTATGAAACAGGTATTATTATTGTTTCTGTTTTAAAGTCATAAGAGAGGTTAAGTAAGGTGTCTTCAAATTTTAGAACCCATCACCCAGGCCTACTTGATGCCAATATCTGTTCTCTTAAACAGTGTGCTATATTATCTTTACTATGCTGAGCACCATGTATATGGCTAGTCTCTGAAATATACTATTTCCAATCCTCACAATTCTACATTCACACATGCAGAAGCTAAAACACAGAGTCTGTAGATAGATGATTCAATATCACAATGGCAGAAAGTGACTGACTCATGTCTGAACTCATAGATATTTTGGTTCTTTTAAGAAGTTTTTTAGTATTCATAATTCCAAAGTTCAAGCACATCAAAGATAACCTCTCCAAAAATAAAAATATTCTGCAAAAATTCCTCAATTATTTTGTTTTCTAGAAATGACCACTCTGAACACTGAAATCAAGAAAATGATAAAATGAGGAAATGCCTATGGTATATGTTTCACTATGGTGGTAAATATGTCATCATACCCTTCTAGCACTAGCAAACAATTTTTAAGATAATTGTTTCAAAGATCCTGATATTTGAAATGAAGAAATTGAGATTAAGTCAAACTGTAACCTCTGTAAAATATCCAGCTAGTTAGAAGCTGAGGATCCAAGTTCTAATCCTGCTAGTGACTTTTAGTGTGATGGATACTACATTATTACTGTGTAGTCAGATAAGACTATATGCTGCCTCTGAAGTGTAGGGACTGTACTTGTAATTTATGAAAAGAAGATTAAGACACCTGAGGAATCTAAATAAGTGAAAATTTGTTTACCTTATTCAATATATACCATTTCTCAGAAGCATAACCTGAAGCATAATAGACACGATATGAATTATAGCTCTGTTACTTAGAGAATTAATTGTCATGACTGCATATGGTGGCTTGACTTCCAAGTCACAAGAGATTTCCAGGCTTGCCAGGAGAATGTCTTGTTCTCAGTAATTCCTCAGATGAGTTATGATATTGGTGACTGCTGTGGTAAGTATGTTTAATCCTCCATACTTAATATTTTTGATTGTCAATTTTTAGGTTTGTAACAAATGACAGCAAAGTGTATATAATAGCATACTTTTCCAGTGCACAACAGCAATGGTATATGCATACGTATGTTTTGTATACATATACATCTATACACATATGCATTAAATGCTATATAATATTAGGCATATACCATATCACATCAATTATACTACCAGTATAATGAGATTTTCTATTATAACTGCAATAATAATGATGATGATAACACATTATAGTAAATGAATATATATGTATATAACAGTTACCTCATCTTAAAAGAAAAATAATTATAGAATCCCTTGATGCAGAATCACAAATCTCATATACTGGAAATAAAAGTATAAGTATCCATAATCCAATATCCAGCTCCAATTATACTTTCTTCTAAGAGCCATATCCAATTCCCTGATTCTGCCCAGCAATTTTGTTACTTTTTTATTAATGTCATTTCTGAAATCCAAACTATCTCTCAAGAATATCTTCCCCTTCCCTCATAAATTCATAAGACTAAATGTTTACACTGCCAATGAAAGGCCCAGGATAAACTCTATTCCTAAATCTTTCCTATTCCTCCAATCAGAAGTAAGTTTCTTTCTTTTGAATTTCCTTATAATCTTTATCTTTACTTTCTTAGTTTCTTACAACACAGGAATATGAGTCCCTGATGTTTTATTCACTTTTTGAAATTGGCTACTAAGCTGTGTCCTCCTGTGATTTTCTACTGTAAGAAGGGCATGCCTTTACACATTGGGAGCTGAGGATGTTTCTATGGAAGAAATTTGCCAAATGCTTTTCACTGTTTTACAACAGGAGAATATAGCTGAGTATGACCTAAATGTAGATTTGGGGAGAATCTTACATTATAGGCATTGCTAGTTATCATCTGGGGGTCTGTATGTTTCAAAACATGAAACATAGCATTAAAGCTTATATTCAATGTGCAAATCCAAAGATATTTTATGTTTTAATATTTATGTAAAATATACATCATTAGTACACATATAACATTTTAGTTAAAGTGAGTTTATTTAATGAAATATTAATGAAATCATACCACAGATAGTGAAACAATACTAATGATATAAGGATAACTAAAGCTTTGCAAATACTGTTTTGGGATAATTTAGTTAGGGAAAAGTAATCAGAAAGAGAGAATTGATGTATTGACTGACTCTATAGGTACAGGGCTGACTGTTTGGAGGAAGTTGCTGTGAGTAATTTGAATAATTGCACTATTTCTCAGATTCTGGGGCCATAGAAATTTGGTGACATGTTCACAGGCCCTCTAACATTCATTGGACAGTTCACAAAAGTCAGAAATGTGCCATAATGAGATTCATGCCAATGACGAGTACCTCTGTCCTCTGTTTATTTTGTAAAAGAATTGTTGTAAAGAATTTCCTCTGAATCAGGAACTAGATTTAATCATTTTGGCCATTTGGTTCATTTCAAAAATGCTAGGGTGAAAGTGATCTTTGAGGAACATATCTTTCAGAAAATCTTCTACAAAATATTCAAGCTTTCTAGCTGTGGTCCTTGAAAACTTTAATTCATATTATAAAGAATCACTCTTTCAAAGTGTATGTGTGTGTGTGCATATTTATGTAAAGTTGTAGAGATAGTCCAATTTGACATTACATTGCTTTTTTAATATACAAGCAAGGTATATTATGCTTCTTTTAGTATTTTTTTTTTTTAGAGGTAGCACAGAATTGTAGAAATATAGTATTGTGTTAATCCATCTTCTCTGATTTTCCTATGAATGATCATAAATAGACTGTAAAACAGGAGATTGTCAAGAATATAAATACGTATAACTGTAGGTCCTGTTTTAGAAAAAATATGCAGGCAGTTGACTAAACAAAGCCTTTGTATAATCTACTGGGAAGATAATAAAGACTATTTTCAAAGCACCTGCGATTAAGTCATTGAATTGTTGAAAGCGAGAAACAGTTCTGATGCATTCAGATATTCTATAGTCAATAATATCTTACTAGGTGATACTTGATCATTTGCTTAAAACATAAATTAGAAATAATAGTGTCAATTCAACTAAATGCAAAAAAAAATACTTAAGGTATTTAGAATTTGATAGTGGTAGTACACGACTTTTTGAAATGGCGACAAAATTGTCCAGGTTACTCTTTTATCCATTTTTCGCTGCACTTAAAAACCACTGGTATCTACAGACTGGATAACATAGTAGAGATCTAAATAGATAAATGAGTAAAACAAATGCTTTATGAACTAAATCCAAGCATTGAATATCTTAGCATAGGTCAATATTTGTATTAGAACAAAAGTAGATTCGGATTAAAGATTATTATTTTGTTCCCTGTTATTATCTCTAGGTAATCTGTAGACTATCATATATGTTTCCAGCTTGTCTCATTAAACTCTATCTGATGTGTTAAAGTCTTGTGTTAGTTAGGGTTCTCTAGAGAAATAGAACTCGCAGGATGTAGGGTCCTATTAGATATAGATAGATAGGTAGACAGATAGATAGATAGAGGTCTATTATTAGGTATTGACTCACATGATTATGGAGAATGAAAAGTCCCAGGATCTGCTATCTGCAAACTGGAGGCCCCAAAAAACCGATGGTGAAGCCAGTGGTATTAGGTCCTAGTCCATGACCTCAAGCCCAATGACCAGGAGCAGTAATATCTAAGGGATGAAGGAGATGGATGTGCCAGCTTAAGAAGAGAGCAAATTCCCTACTCCTCTGCCACTTTGTCCTATTCAGGCCCTCAATGGAGTAGATGATGCCTGCTCATACTGATGAGGATATTTTTTTTTTTTTTTACTCCATCTACTAATGTAAATACTAACATATTTGACACAATTTCTAACTGATTTCTGGTTTTTTCTTGTTGTTCAGTTGTTTGTTTTGTTTTCTTTTAGCTCCCCAGACTCTTAATTCAGAACAAGATTCCTAGCTTTACACAAATATGGTCATATTTTCTATCTTCTGCTTGTGGCTTGCACCTCTCTCAAAATATGTTATCCTCTTTTCTATCTACATAGTACCTGTTCCTGAAAGCTCTACTTTAAAACTGCCTCATCTAAAAGGTTTTTATTTATTTTTGAGTGATCTCATCAATGCAGAAAATATTATTATTTTCCCTATATTATCGAGCCACCTCCATTTCAGAGAGTATTATTTTAGGATTTTCTTATTTTTTTTTAGTTCAAAAATCTTGATTTCATTCCTCTTATTTTCTCAAATGCCACTTCTTATCTATCATACAATGTTGGTTCTTCCTTTAAAATATATCCAGATATGTACTAGATTGTTTATTGCAGTGCAATGAATAATCACCAAGGCATGGAAACAACCTAAATGTCCATCAGTTCAGAAGTAGGTTGACAAACTGTGGTATATCCATTCCATGAAATACTATTCAGCCATTAAAAGATGGTGACGTTACATCTTTTGTATTCATCTAGATGTAGTTGAGACATATTCTTTCAGTAAAGTATCACAAGAATGGAAGAGCAAATATCCAATGTACTCAATGCTAATATGAAGCCAGTAGATGAACTAATTCATGCCCATAGAGGAGAAAAACTCATTTCAATTCAAATTGGGGGGAGGGTGAATGAGGGAAGGGTAAAAGGGGGGAAGGTTAGGGTGTTCCCATTGAATGGGCACAATGTAGGGATATATGGCACACCTTTTGGGTATGGGACATAGCTACAAGTGGGAGTTCACTTAACAAATTCAAATGTTGTGATTTGGTGGTTTGTACCGTGACATTAACCTGAAATTAAAAATAATTCCATAAATAAATAACTCACAGAAAAAAAAATATATATGTATCTAGAAAATCTCACTACTTATTGTGAAACCAATCTCTTGCAACATCTGCCCTTGACATTCCAGTTCAAACTTCAATCATTACCTAGGTTATTGTTATGTTCTCCAGATATCTTTGTCCTCAAAGAGTTAGGTAATACCAATTTTTTTCAATACTATTTCTTTCAGAACAAAAGTGGAGGAAGTTGCAGTGACTTAAAAGGCCTTACCAACACTATCAGCTAGTCATTTTTCAGCCTGATTTCCTATCAGTTCCCTAGTGCACACTTGGCTGAGCACACTGGTCTACTGCTGTCTCTTAAATACAAGCATGGCAGGTGCTCCTATCTCAGGGTCTTCAATCTGTCCACTTTATTCACCAAGGATACTCATTATCAAGAAAGCCACATTTTGAGGAGTAGGGTACCAACCCCTTATGCCAGAGGTGGCGGGATCAAACCCAACCCGGGCTAAAAAAAAAAAAAATAAAGCCACATTTTGGCTAGGCAAGTTGGTTCATAGCTGTAATCCTAGCACTCTGGGAGTCTGCAGCAAGAGGATCCCTTGAACTCAGGAGTTCAAGACCAGCATGAGCAAGAATAAGACCCTATCTTTACTAAAAACAGAAAATACTGGCTGGGTGTTGTGGTAGGTGCCTATAGTCCAAGCTACTCAGGAGTCTGAGGAAGAAGGATCACTTAAACCCAGGGATTTGAGGTTGCTATGAGCTAGGCTGATGCTCCTTAGTACTCTAGCCTAAGAACTAGAGTGAGACTCAGTCTCAATAAAAAAAAAAGAAAAAGAAAGAAAGAAAGAAAAGAAGAAAAGCCACTTTTTTTACTACAGTAAAATCTCAACCCCATTCCACACCCAGCACCTTCCATCCATATATTTTCTCATAATACATATAGTAACTTCCTCAGGATGTAGTTACCATATTTGTTATTCATCATTAGTGGTCTCTATTAAAATATAAGGAATAATTTTTATATTTTTGTCTTTTTTGCATATTGCTATAACCTCAGTAACCCTTATAGAGCCTATAACATAGGAAGTACCCCACATTTCATTCTAATCATGCGTTATCTTTTTATATTCATATTCAAGTCTCCTGGGATGGACTGAATTTGTTAAGGTAGGAAATTGGATCTAATCTTTACAGAGTTCCACTGCAAAGAGCACTTCCATACTTTAATAACAAAGAGGACACCCATTAAAGTGTGTTAATTAATGGATGTTGTGGGTGTTTCAGACTTGGAAACTATCCCCAGAAATGTAGGGCTGCTGTTTTAGAAGTCTGTCTATTATACATCAGGACTTGATTTGATTAGACAATTCAAAGGAATTTCTTTGCCAAAATACATAGCATATGTCGATAATGAATCACAGTTGAAAGAAGATGGAGGTAAAAAGTGTTAACAAAAAGAAGACATCTTGTTTGGTGGTGAGTAATGAGGACGAGGTAAAAGACCCCTTCAGAAAAAAAAAAAAGAAAAAAAAGATAAAAAGTTATTCCAGATGACGGTAATTGCCGAGAATGCTGAGGCCAAGTTTCAAAGGCTAAAAATGAATAAAAGGGTAGAGTAGTTATCTTATTTATAGTAATTAAATGAAAAAGTTCCACTGTGGCTCTTGGATGATCAGCATTGGGGCTATAAACATATTCATGCGTTTTAGAGAGATAAGTTAAGAGGAAGAAAATAATTCTAGACACTATAAGACTTTTCAACCTTATCTTCAGTGTTTCCACTGAAAACTTGCTTTGGTGAGAATTCCTTTATTTTTTAAATGTGTACACACTGTTTATAAAATGAAATATATTAGCTACTTCTGGCTCTGTAATCAATCGTTGAATGTCATTGAGAACTAGACTTGTCTAAAGTCGCGTCCCCATCTGTAAATTAAAAAGAGAAACAGAATTCCCTTTCACGTCTGTTTTAAATTTTAACATCTGTAGTGTATAGAAAACAATTCCCACACAAAGGGAATCCTCATTTATTTGTCTTACACAAAATCATAATGTTGTTACCTAAAATTTTGTATGGCATCTTTCTATCCTTGTAACCTAACTCATTCCATGAAAAATAGGGACAAGGGGGCACCTAGTTAGAATATTTAAATAAAAATAGTTTCTTTGAAAATCAAAGGAAGGATGAGTTACACTAAATGGTGTGTATTTTTAACATACTTCTTGTAAGCATAGTTTTCACTTGGCACATTATCTCAATACCTATCTGATTTTTTTTCCCCTTCTCAGATTTTGAAACTCTGGGCTAATCTTTTATTTTTTAACTTTTTATTTTCTTCTCTCTCTCTCTCTTTTTCCCTGAGCATATTTGAAGCCACTTTGTGAAAAGTGAATTAGGAACATTACATTTTCCTAGGAGCTATACTTACTTTTACATCTTCTTTCATAGTTCCATTTGAAGTAGAACTAATTAAGTTAGATAAGAATAAGTATGGATAAGGCATCCGTTCAGTTAGTCATTATTTAACGTTTCCAATTGTTAATTCTGTGGCTAGCCTGAAGAGTATCTGACTGCTTACATGAAGATGAATAGAATGACCCAAGATTTCCATTAAGGTTATTAAGAAAAGTGGGGAGGCGGGAATCAATCGTAACGTACACAGTGAAGAGGTTTACTAGGGATTAAAGCATAGGATTGGGTGAACACTTAGAATAATCCTTCTGAGTCTGGAATTGGGAGAAGAGGTTTCATCTCTTTTCCCAAAGAAAAGATGCCTGGAGCAAATTCAAAAGTAAAACCTAATAGTAGGCAAGTTAAATAAAAGTGGGAAGGTTATTCCTGATGGAATGGCCTGTGTCATTCATTCATAGTTATTCACTAGCCCATAATGGCTGTATCCTTTACTAAATAATCCTGTACTCTTTCCCGGTGGACAGAGTATATTCTCTTCTCTGGTGACACTGAGTTTGATTATGTGACTTGCTGTGGCCCATGGAATATGAGCAGAATGACCAGGTTTCTGTTTCTGAACTGAGACCACACATGCTTTACATGTTACCACTCACTTTCTGTGATTCTGCCTTCTACCCAGAGGACTATGCCCACTTACCTGTTGGTTACAGACTGAGGAGAAATTTAAAGCCAGTTTCATTCAAACTCGTAATTTGGAACCATAATAAAGTTAATGGTGCCACAGCTGATCATCTGAACTGTAAGGACTATTATTTTATTATTAGTGTAAGCCACCGAGTCTGGAGATTATTTACTGTACAGCATTAGTTTTATCAAAGCTCATTAATATCTTTGCAGAAGAGCAGAAGCACTAAGATGTGAAAGATGGGCTTGTAACAAGTCTAAGGGCTTAAGTACGACAACGTAAGAGAAGAAGAGAGGAAGAGAGGAAGCAGCACGCCAAAAAGTTTAGAATAGGCCAAAGACAATGGAGAGCCAAGCATGAACTTTAGGGAACTGAATAATGTCAACTCATTTTACAAAAATATTCTATTATCACTTGAAAGAATACATTTGGAAGAATAAGAATGGAAGCTGAGAGACCAACCAGGGGGCAGGCACAGATAACGTACTGGGAAATGATGAGAGTCTAACACCAAGGTAGAAAAACAGTGAGTAAAGCTATGGAATCTTTGGAAGCAATAGGATTTTTTAAACATATTTGAAGCAGCTTAGGATTTGGAGAAATTAGTTTGACTTACTAAGTGGACAATGGTACCTCTTATTGTGATAGATGTACCCCCAAAAGGCCAGATTTGGGGAAGAATTTAGAAAGCTTCGCTTTGCATATATTGAGGTAACTCAACGCTATGGAAGTAGAAATTTTTCTTAGACAGTCGGAGGCATGGATTTGAAGTTTAGGGGTAAGTGCTGGGCTGGATAAATAGATTAAGAATTTATAGGCACATAGATCTTAGTTGTAAACCTCTCTGGGGGAAAAACAGAGATTGAGAAACAGAAGAGGACAAAAGACCACTCGTTTGGGAAATGGAACATACTCAAAGAAGACTGAGAAAAATTAGTTTGCAAATGAGAAAAATATTATGGCAGAATAGTATACTGGAAATCAAGTAAGAAGAGAGTTTACAGAATTAGAAAATTTACAATAGACTCAAAAGATACATATGGGATAAATAAAGAAATGTTGAGAAATGGACTTTGAGTTCCTATCTTAGAGGGCAATTGTGATCATAGTTAGAGCAGTTATATTGCTGTAGTGCTGTTTAAAATAAGACTGAAATTAATTTAGGAGAAAAGAGTGTACTTGAAACTATTGAAATATTTTTCAGGTACTCTAGTCATGAATTATAAGAAATAAATTAGGATGCCAGCTGGAAGAAGATGTAAATTGGATAGACAGTGATAACTTTATTTTGTTTTACAATAGCTATACCTTGAACAATCTTATATTCTGAAGAGAAAACCCCAATGATAAAGGAGGAAATATTAGGAAAAGCAGAGAAAAATGATGGGGGTCAGGCCCACTAGAGAAAGTATAAGGAAGAAAAACCCAGATCACAGGCAGAAGAATCAAATGTAGAAAATAAGAGTATTGGGCGGTGCCTGTGGCTCAAAAGGCTAGGGCGCCGGCCCCATATGCTGGAGTTGGTGGGTTCAAATTCAGCACTGGCAAAAAAAAAGAAAATAAGAATATTTCATTTGTACTATTTGTTAATTTTAGAATATTACTAGAGTATACATGTTTTGGTTACATAATTTTCTTTCACACATTTTAATGCTAAGTTATTAGTGTGTCCTTCACCTTGAATGTGTACATTGTACAAGATAGGTATGAATTAACCAACCCCCTCCATTCCCCTCCCACCTTGATTCCCATAGACTTTTACTTCCATGTGTGCCCAAAGTGTGAATTGACTGATTTCCAATTTAGTATTGAATACACACCGTGTTTGCTTTTCCATTCATATGATACTTCACTTAGAAGAATGGTCTCTAGTTCAATCCAGCTCATTACAAGATACTAGATCACCATGTTTTATGGCTGGGTAGTACCCCATGCTATACATACACCATTTTTTTATTAATCCGTTTGTGTATTGGTGAGCATTAGGTTGTTTCCACATCTTTGCAATTGTGATTCATGCTGCTATAAGCATTCAAGGGCAAGTGCCTTTAGGATAAAATGGCCTTTTTTCCTTTGGGTAAATACCTACTCATGGGATTGTAGGATTGAATGGTAGGTCTGCTTTTAGTTCTTTAAAGTATCTCCATATCATTTCACATAGAGGTTGTACTAGTTTGCGGTCTTACTAACAATGTATAAGTGTTTCTTTCACTCCACATCCACACCAGCACTTGTGTTTTAATAAGACCAATTCTCACTGGAGTTAGGTGGTAGCTCATTTGGTTTTGATTCACATTTCCCTAATAATTTGCTTTGGAAGTCTTCTTCATACATTCTTTCCCTAGGCTGATATATGAAAGAGTTTTTTCAACATTTTCTTCTATAGTTTCATGCCTTGGTTTAAGTCTTTTATCTATCATGAATTAACTTCTGTGAGTGGTTAGAGGGGTGGATCCTGTTTCAGTCTTTTACATGTGGCTATGCAATTTTATCAGTACTGTTACTGTATGGGGATTTTTTTCTCCAGCGTATGTTTCTGTCTGCTTTGTCAAAGATCAGGTGAGAACGTGAGGATGATTTTGTCTCTGGGTTCTCTGTTCTGTTCCATAGTGCTATGTATTGTTTTTTGTGCTAGTCCTACACTACTTTGGTTCCTGTAGTTTTATAGTATGTTTTAAAGTCTGGTGAAGTGATGCCTACCAATTTGTTCTTATTATGTAAAGCTATGGGGTCCTTTCTGTTTCTATATGAAAGATAGAACTGTTTTATCTAAATCTGCAAAAAAAAGAGATGTTGGAATTTTACTGGGGATTGCATTGAACTATAAATCAGTTTGAGAAGTACAGACGTTTTAACAATGTTGATTTGGGAAATACAGGAGCCTGATACACTTTTCCATCTGTTGCAACTGTTTTCCCTACAGAAGTCTTCACCTTTTTATTTAAATAGGAAATTTATGAAGAAGAGTTCAAAAGCAATCCACAGAAACAAAAACTAACAAACTGGACCTGAACAAATTAAAACATTTCTGCATAGCTAAGGGCACAATCAATAGAGTAAATAGAAAATCTACAGAATGGGAGAAAATATTTGAATGCTACACATTTGATGAAGGGCTGAGTAACCAGAATCTACAAAGAACCCAAGCAAATTAGCAAGAAAAAAATCAAACAACCCCATTGAAAAGGGGGAAGAAGACATAAATAGAAACTTCTCAAATTAAGATATTCTAATGGCCAAGAAACACATGAAAATATGTTAACATCTCTAATTATTAAAGAAACACAAATTATAACCATGGTGAGATCTCATTTATACTTTTAGAGGAAAAGAAATAAAACAAGATAATTTTCTTTTCTTCATCAGTTTCTCTAATTCTGTCTGTGTCCTTTATTTAGTATTTGAGTATAACGTCAAAAAGTATCCATTGCTTGAATATCTATCTAATAACATGGGATTGAGGTAGCTGGGACTACAGATACCTGCCACAATGCCCAGCTTATTGTTGCAGTTGTCATTATTGTTTGAGCTGGCCTAGGTCAGGTTCAAACCCACCAGCCTTGGTATATGTGGCTGATGCCCTACCTTCTGAGTTATAGGGGCTGCTTCTAGTTTGTCTGTTATAAAGGCAGCCTCTGTCACTTGAAAACCATCTAGCCATATTTTCTGAAAATAATAATATTATGGTAAAATACCATTCTATAACATATCTGTGAAGAAATAAGATAAAATAAGCAGAAGATTTTCCCTGATTATTACTTATATACTGGATTTTGGATACTGGTAAGCCAGATTTTCTTATTAGCAATACATATCTATGCTTTCAAATGAAAACTAAGAACAGAATAGTCTTGTGGTCAAAAATATGCAAGACAGATTTTAAAAAGGTAAAAAAAATGGACAAAGTTTATATTTTAGAAAACCCAATAATATGGAAACAATTTAGCAGCATTACAAGCATTTCATAATGAATGCCTTTTTTTCTTGAATTAGTACATTCACTGGACAAATATTTCTAAGGTCTGAAATGTCCCGGAGAGTATCCTAGGTAATAACAAACAAAATAGAAAATTTCCTACTATTAAGCAGCTTACATAAAGTGGGTATAAAATAATTTAATTAAAAATAAAAACGTGAGAGTCTTAACGCTCTCAATGTCAATAAGTAAGGGAGTCTGGACGCACTCGGAGAGAAGGAGGAAGGCCAGATGTAGAGGTATGAAAATAATCTTACTTTTATCAAAGGAAGTTGTCCTGAGATCCCTCTTACCACATCCACATTGTTCAATGTAATAGCTGATATACACTGGATACTTTGTTTAATTACTAAAAGTGAAGAAAGTAAGGAAATTCTCACAGGTAGGAAATACTATATCCTCTCTAATAGGAAAAGTAACTATATTGGCTATAGTAAACAAACCCACAGATATCATTGGTTTAACTCAATTGAAGTTGATTTCTCCTGCGTGCAAATTCCAGTGAATCTGTTCCTAATGGATGGGTGGGCTTCCATGTAATCACTCAGAGGCCTGGGCTGCTTCAATTTCTCGGCTCTGTCATGTAGAAGAGCATTAGCATGCCCTGCTGACTTATCCCCATTTAAACACCACATGGGATGAAAAAGAGAGGATGAACAATCACAGTGCAGTTTACTTTCATCTTTTGCTTTTAATCAGAACTGTAAGTGGAATTTCCACATTCACCTCCATTCCTTCAGCTAGCACTCAGCACTCAGCACTCAGCTCCAGGAAATGGCGAAGAATGTAGAAAATACAGCTGAAGCCATGCTCACAGTAAGAAAGGGGTGCTTATTTGGAGAATGACTTATCAGTTAAGTACAGGGGTCTATTAAGTACAAGGGTCTGGTGACATTTAATTTTCATTCTTGCAAAAAAAAAATCTAAATTTTGTAGGACTTTGTTACACCATACATAATAATGGCCTAAAGTGTAAAGCATAGAAGCATAGAACAATATTGGTTCTTAGACATGAGATTTCCTTTTCTCTGGAAAAAAATAACATACGTATATATAAGGCCCACTGGAATTAACTGGATACATTATTGAAAATTACATTGGTTTTCCCTCTTATTTTCTCAGTACCAAAATAAAAGAAAGAAGATCACTTAGAGTAAGAAAGGAATCAAGATCAAATCTTTAGAAGTATTTTAACCAGTAAAAAACCTGAATCAATAAAAGCCACAAGGACATCTAATCTTCTTGAACCACATGGTAGAACTGCTAACCATAGTCTTTATTAGCATTGATCTGTGCTTTCTATGCTGTGTGATTTTGGTTAGGATACCTTTTAAGACATGTGAAATATACGAGAGGTTTGTTTGAAAGAACTAATTATATACATTCTACTTTATGGGACCTAAGTGTAAAAGAAAGAATAACCTTTTCTAGCTTTCCACAACTTTAAATGTGACTGATTTTAGTCCATTCAGCTTTCTATAAATTTATATTTCAAAATGAAAAATACATACCTAATAATTTGGGGGAAGTCAAAATTACTACTAACTATGATGACTCAAGTTTTATTAAATTAACTCATTCTTTTATGTCCTCTCACCAAAAAATCCTTGCTTTGGGCCATCTGGTATACATTTCTTTTTTTAAATAAAAATAACTATTTTAAATGTCCTTAACTGAAACTTATTCATAGGGTCAACATCAATCTTCTCTGGCTTCAAAATAATTCCACCAAGACTTACCTGCTTAGATTACATAAACAATTGTGTTCCTGAAGCCTCTTGCCCTGTGGACTAACAATGACCATGCACCCCTGTTTGTCTGCACTTTCTCTAGGTGGTATGGGTATAAAAATTTAAAGAGCTCACACTCATGTCACATACTGTGTGTGTCTGAAGACACACATTCTAATAAGAGATCCAATCAAAGCAAAGCAAAGACATGGGCAAGCTCACTGTCAAACAACTTGACAAAGCTACTTGAATCTGCAGAACACTCTTAATTCATGTCCAATTCCCCTTTTGGTTTAATATTAAAATGACCACTATTATTTGACTCGTAAATTCCACATTCTTGTTTGAATAAAACAAAATATGATGAGCCTTAAAAAGAGTATACACTATGAAAAAAATGAGCAATTAAAAATGTTGTGTTGAGACCAACGTAATTCTTATATCAAAACCTAACCTTGATTTTACAAAAAGAAACATACAGGTAAATATTCATACAGAAATAAAAATCTGTAATAAAATATTGGCTTAACAAATTTAACTATATATAAAATAATAATGCATTATGAAGGCATTTATTCTAATCATGCAAGATTAACTAAACTTTCAGTTCATACATACACAAATATAAAGGAGAAGATTGTTGTAAGCATTTCAAAATGCTTAGGGAAAGAGAGAGGGAAAATAAAAAGCCACGGGCTCCCATCACATTAGAGCAAAACATTACGAGTCAACACTGTCATATTTTAATGTAGCGAGAATGTTTGCCTTCTCTAATTTTATTCAGTATTGTAAGGAATTCCTAGCCAGCACAATAAAACAAGAATAAAAGCAAGCACACACACACACAAGGACATAGATTGGATGGAAAAATATAAAAGTGTCTTTATTTATAGATGAAAAGTTGGTTCAACAGGAAAATCCCCATACATCTAAAAATATATATATTGGAACGAATGTGTGAATTTACCATGTCAACCAAAATATATGATCAATATAGCACACACACACAAAAAAAAACACATTTCTACGTATTAACAAAGTAAAAATTGGAAAATCAAATTAAATATTAGTACTATTTAGAATATCATCAAAACATAATAGAATTATGAAATGTGTGAGAAATCTACTTTGAAAAATTATAATATATGGCACAGAAATTTAAAGAAATCTGTAATAGATTACTAGATATAGCATACTTAGTCACTGAAAGACTCAGTGTTTTGACATCTTATTCCTGTCCTAAATGGTCTACAGCAGGGGTTCTCAACCTGTGGGTTGCAACCCACAGCAACTGTATTAAAGGGCCTTGGCATTAGGAAGGTTGAGAACCACTGGTCTACAGATTCAATGTATCAAAGCACTTCTTTGACATTTTAAACAGCAATTGACAAGTTGGTTTTGAAATGTATATGGAAATGTAAAATGTGAGAATAGCCAAATCAATCTTGAATGGGGAAAAAAATAGAAGACTTGCATTATCTTATATTAATACTTTAATGTTTTACAGCCAAGAGAGTGTATAGTATTTGTATAAACATAGTCAAATAGATTAATGTAACTATATAAATTCCTAAAAAATATTTACACATACCTGGTCAATTAATTTTCAAAAACAGTCTTAAAGTAATTCAGTGGGGGAATAGATTGACTTTTCAACAAATGACCGTAGAAAAATGAGATATCCATATGGGAGAAAAGAGTGTGTTTCTAACACTACAAATAAAAGTGAACTTATTAAACTTCAATTTAGGAAGAAAGAGAGAGGAAATAGCTGTTCTTAGATATGACAAAAATGAAATTAGCTATTTTATCAGTTTTCTAAGACTGCCATAACAAAATACAACAGACTTGGTGGCTAAAACTAGAGACATTTATTTTCTCACAGTTATGGAGGCTGAAAGTTCACGTTCAAGGTCCCAGGAAAGTTAATTTCTTCTAGGCACTTCTCCATGGCTTACATACATTGGCTTTCTCCCTGTGTCTTCACATGGTCATCCTGCTTTATATGTCTAGATATTGTTCTATCTTTCCATTTTTTAAAAGAATACCAGTATGTTACATTCAGGTCCATCCATATGACTCATTTCATCTTAACAACCTCTTCAAAGACCCTGTCTCTGTACACTGTCACATTTGAAGCAGTGAGGTTGAGAACTTCCGTACAGGAATTTGGGGGAAACACAGCTCATGAGACTCTAAAAAATAATGAATTGAGGTTTAATAAAATTAATGATTTCTGTCCTTTGACCATTAAGAAAATGAATTGCAATCCAGTAACTTTAATATCATAAAAGAAAAAGAGGCAAATAAAACTGGGCAAAATATCTGAATCAACTCTAGGGGGGAAAAATGTATATTCTTTAGGAACATGAAAAAGTACTCAACATCACTGTCCACCAGAGAAATCAAAATGAAAGATTATAGTCACAGTGAGTCACCACTCAATTAATTTTTTTAAAAAAAGAATGAAAACAGCAATGATTGGGATAAAATGGAGCAATTGGGACCCTTGTGCATCACTGTGAAAGTGTTCAATATGCAATCCCTTTGGAAAATAATTTTCCTTTAAAATAAAACAGATAGAAATGCATAGACCCTGGGGAATATCACTTCTACATATTGACTTAGGAGTGATAAAAACATGTGTTCGGATACGAGTGCATAACAGTGTTCATTGTAATTGTACAGTAATCAAAAATATCAGAAATATTCAAACACACAAAAATGGGAGAATAATTAAATAAGATGGTTCTATATCCATAAATTAGAATACTTTCCAGCAATTAAGAAAATATTACCGACATAGACATTGATGTAAGGTATCTCAAATTCATTTTCTGGAACAAATGAAGTCCCACAAGGCACAACTATGTACTGTAAGAGTTCATGTGTATGAAATACTAACACAGACAAAATAAATACAGTAGTAGAACTAAGAAAACTGAAAGCCTTAAAAGAGGAGGGAAATACCTGGCATGAGCATAAGAGAACTTTCTGGAGGAGGGAAGGTTCTCTAACTTGAATGGGATAGTAGTGATATTATGTAGATTTATTTGACTCATCAACCTGAATACTAAAAATCTGTGTATTTTACTTAATATTTTATGTAAATACATAAAGTATATACCTTTTTATGAGCTCTATTTAATATATCTCAATAAAAATGATTCACGTTTGACTTATTCTCTTCCTTCCTTCTTCATATTTTTCACTCTCTATCTTTTAGTAGGTTTATGAATTGTGACAGAGGAAAAATATCCATCGTGAGAAGGAGTATGAAATTTACCTCCTGGGAAACCCATTCAAAGTCAAGGCCATCATGGAATGCTGACTAGCGATATGTCCGGGTTATTTGTATAGTCCTCCACGTCACCTCGGTTGAAGTGGCATAAAATAGATTTACATCTAAATTAACTGTTCAGTCAAAAATCGGTTCATGAGGATAATAAAAATACACGACTCACAAATCTTTTAGCATTTGAAACTTTTTATGTATATAATGTCCTTTTTCTATAAAATACTGTATATAATGAAATGAATAGGAAAAAAAAAAGTTACCTACGCCAGGAAGGTATTATTAATCTGGAATTTATAGATGGTGAAACAATGCTCACATAGGAAACTGTACCACCCAAATTGCATCGCTCGTAGGTAGTAGAAGGGAATTGAATTCAAACACTTTTAAGATTTAATTCTGTATTTCAAGTGGTCTATTTCACATGAAGGACTTTCTTAGTAGTTAAATTATTACACCAAAGTCACATTTGCATTATTCATAGCTCCTCTAGAATGAAATTATCTGAGAGGGAAAAAGAAAGAGCTTTATAGAGGGGTTTAGGGAAGATTAAAGTGGTCAAAGGGCGTTTAAAACATCATCACTTTCTACCATCGTAACAGCTACCTTGAGATAAAATTAACTGTAAGTAAGGTTTGGAGAGTTAAATGTTTTCAGAAAACATTTTCATTTCAGACAATAGAGACCATATATTCTCAGATATGCTTACCTTTTCTCTTGGTTCTTGGTTTCTGTGAAAAATGTATAATTTTGCTGAACTTAATCCTTCCTGAGTCTAAGAACAGATTTTATGTCATAAGTCTTCATTTATTATCATTGTTCACTTGTAATTTGGCAGGTGGCTGTCACATGTTGACAAGCCATTTCTGTCTTCTCTTTTCCGCCGTGCATTTATATTTGATACTTAAAGGAACAGAGTCATTTTACTAGGTAAAGCTCAAAAGGCATAATATAAAATTATCTCCTACCATAAAAATAGAAATCACAATTCTTAAATTATCTTTCTATATCCTAGAAAAGGTATTTTTGCTCTCCTTTGGAGTATTTCTTCAAATTGATGATTTTTTTTTCTTCCAATGTGTTTACTTAAAGATCTAGATAAGTTTCACCATATGAAGTAGAAAATGGGTTTCAAATTAATTTTTAATTTTTTTTTTTTTATTTTTTTTCCCCCTGAGAAAAAGTCTCACTCTGTCGCCCTAGGTAGAGTGCCATGGCATTATAGTTCACCTTTAACTCTCAGGATCAAGACCTCCTCTTGCCTAATTTTTTCTATTTTTAATAGAGATGAGGTCTCACTGTTGTTCAGGCTGGTCTGGAACTCCTGAGCTCAGGCGATCCACTCACCTCTCAACTCAGCCTCCCAGCCTGTCTCAAATTTCCTCTTAATTTAGCTTTTTAGTAAGTATTATTTCTTCCAAAAGGACCTTGCCTCATTTACATTGCTTTATCTAGAAATAATTTAGACATACCAAAAATGTTTCTGATTATTTTATCACTGACAAGTCAATTTTTATATCTGCTATTTTTGGACTTCCAAACTTTTCCTACTCCATTGCTTATAGGGATGATTTTATTAAATATCCTGAAGAATTCACTAATATTCCATTTAATAATATCATGAATAAAATAATAGAGTAATTAATTATCCTTACTGAGGTTCTACTGTGAGACCAAGTCTATCCGGTATATAAAATCTGGTTTAGAACTAGCAGTAATCAATCTAAGATGGCAAGATTTATTACCCCTGATTTATAGAAAAGTAAAAATTCAGAGAGGTTAGGTGAGTTGACTAATGTCACATAGATGGTAAGTAATTGAGCTGGGGTGACATCATCGATCTTTCTGACTTTTAGAGTTGTCAGGGCCCCTATTGGCTACATAGCCCTGGAGGTGCTGTGTTCTATTAACCAGCTCCATAACTCCGTAAGTATCGGGTTCCTTGGCTGCTATTGCAACCTAGTCACTCATTATGAAAATTGCAGCCTCCTGCCTTCTGGTTGATAAACACCACTGCCTGGTCTTTATTGGTTCAAATATTATCCTTGTAATTGCTATCAAGAGGCCAGTTCTGTAAAGGCCTCTTATACAATCTGCCCTACCACAGAAAGCCACCATTGAAATTCTCATGGATGTGGGCCATTTCCAAACTATAGCAACCTTATCTAGCCCTATAGGGAGCTCTGGAGCAAACCGCATCCTGTCATAGATATCTCCAGTTGAGACTAAAGAACACCACCCGCCACAGCTTATGTTTGTTGGCTGCTTTAGGGGAGAGTACAGCACCTGCTCCAGCAGCTCTGAGCAAGTGAGGCAACTGTGAAACATCCCTCAGGTGAAGGGTCTGGCGCATAATAGCTGTACAATTAATTTTTAATAAGTAAGTGAATATGTGATAAAATCAAAACATCACAGGCAATTTCAGTAAATAAAATGCATTTTTTCTTTTCTTTTCTTTTCTTTTCTTTTTTTTTTTTTTTTGAGACAGAGTCTCACTCTGTTGCCCAGGCTAGAGTGCTGGGGCATCATAGCTCACAGCAATCCCAAACTCCTGAGCTTTTTAAGTGATCCTCTTGCCTCCTGAGTAGCTGGGACTACAGTCCCCCACTGCAACACTCAGCTAATTTTTCTATTTTTTTTTTTTTTTTATTTCAGATTGATCTGAGGACACAAATGTGTAGGTTACATTGTTTTCATTTCTAAGGTCAAGTTCAAGTTGTAGTTGAGCCCTTCACCCAGAGGGTGTGCACATTAGGTGAGATCCCGCCAGTCACCCTCCCTCCTCTCCTTTTCTACTACTTTCCCTCCACTCCCCTCGCTCTCTTCTCCCCTCCCCTCTGCTCTCCTCCTCCTTGCTAAACTATACTTGTGTTTTACTTTCCTGTCAGTGTGTAGTTGTTTATATCGATTGGTTTCAAAGACACCCTGGTTTCTCTTTTTTAGTAGAGACTAGAATCTCACTCTTTCTCACACTGGTTTAACTCCCAAGCTTGAGCAATCCTGCCACCTCGGCCTCCTAGAGTGCTGGGATTATAGATGTGAGCCACCACACAGGTCCGAAGAAAATGTATGAACAGAATACAGATAGAAATAAGAAATAAAATTTTCAAAAGATTAAGATGCCATCTCTGCCAGCATTTAGTCCTTAACTACTTAAAGTATCAAAAACATTTCCAAACTAACTCAGGCATTCATTGCCAATGGAATGACAAAACAATAATTAAAAGGAAACATTTTGTGAGTCATCTGCAACCTCACATCTGGCTACCTGGGACTCTGTAAATGTGGGTGGGAGGCAACTCTTCATCACAATGCTTTGGCTCAGTGTAGACACAGCTGTGCAATCCTGCTGGAAACTCCCAGCTGTGAATATGAGATAGTGAAACTTTTATTTTGAAATGAAGTACTAAGTTTTGTGCCAGCACTTCATAAATTTTCTAGGTGATATTTTAATTATTGAGACGTTTAACAGTTATATTCATCCTCTTTCCATTTCCTTTCATTGAGAAGTAATTAAAGGGAGGAGAAAAAATCTGAAATTGAAAATGATCTCTGTTTAAACCTTGTATTTTCACAGGATTATGTTACCGAACACAAATCACCTTTTCCTTTCCAAACACAGGGTCATCTTATACAGTTTGATAAACCATTTTCTTTATTCTGTGAACTATATATGTGATATATTATACATATATAAAATGTATATACATTAACTAGATTAGTGATATAATACATATATATGTTATAATTATATTACACAAACATAGGCATTTGTGTAAATGCGTCCCTATTATTGACCAGTTCTAGTCCATTCAGAATGCTAAAAGAAATGCATAATAATTAACATTCCCTCATTTAAAAAGACCCCTCTGGCTGGGCAGGGTGGCTCACTGTAGTCCTCACACTCTAGGAGGCTGAAGTGGGAGGATTGTTTGAGCTCAGGAGCTCAGGACCAGCCTGAGCAAGAACAAGACCCCATGTTTACTAAAAATAGAAAAAATTAGCCAAGCATTGTGGTGGGCACCTTCAGTCCTAGCTATTTGGGAGACTGAGGCAGAAGACCTGCTTGAATCCAAGAGTTTGAGATAGCTGTTAGCTAGGCTGATGCCACGGCATTCTAGCCTGGGTCCACAGAGTGAGCCACTGTCTCCAAAGAAAAGTAGATAAAATAAATAAAAAGACCCTTGGATCTTTCAGAGGCCAAAATTTGTTACAGATTCCAGAAGCCATGTTGATAACAAGGAAGTATTTATAGGTATATGACTTTTCTTGAGGCTACAACAAACTGATTATTGAATAAATTGAAATTTATTATCTCAGTTTTACAGAAATTTATTATCTCAGTTTTACAGTCATCAAACCCAAATTCAAGTTATTGGAAGGGTCCTGCTCTCTCTGGAGTCTCTAGGGAAGGATCCTTCCCATTCCGATATTTGCTGGCAATCCTTGGCTTGTTGATGCATCACTCCAATATCCCATCATGTGCATCCTCCCCCAAATTAATATGTTGAAACCCATTGCCTAACGTGATGGTGTCAAGAGGTGTGCTCTTTGGAGGGTGAATAAACCATGAGGCTGGAGCCCTCATAAATAGGATTAGTTCCCTTATAAGTGGATAAAGGGACCAGAGCTCTTTTTTTCCATATATGAGGTCACAGCAAGAAGGCACTTCACGTGAGGCAGAAGGCCCTCAATAGACACTACAAAGGCCAGCATCTTGGTCTTGGATTCCCCAAGCTCCAGAACTGTGTGAGAAATAAATTTCTCTTGTTTATAAGCCACCAAGTTTGAGGCACTTTTTACAGGAGCCCAAATGGATTAAGACATGCTCATATTGTCACATGACACTTTTCTCACTGTGTCTCTGTGTTTAAATTTTTCTCCTCTCAGAAGAACACCAGTCATTGGACTGGGCTCACCCTAGTCCAATATCTTTTTAATAATATCATCATAGCTTGATTACATTTGCAAAGACCTTATTTCCAAAGGAGGTCGCAGAGGTTCTCACTGGGAATTAGGATTTTAATATATTTGATGTTAGGGCGAAGACCAATTAAACCCACAGCAGTGGGCTACTCACATTTGTACTTGACATTCATATTTAGTTCACTGACAAACCAAGATCTTAACTCTTCCCTTTTAGCCAGCATCTTTACTTTCAGACACATGGTGAGGAGCTGCACAGAGTGTTTAAACTATTCCAAATTCTTCCTAAAACCAAAATGAAGACTGAATCTCACCGTTAATGGAGAAACAGATTTTGGTATGGCAAAAAAATACACAAGGCTTCAAAATTCTATTTATTTTTGAACATAGAGGCAGAATGTATTAGTTTATTCATCTTCTCATTTATTCAACAATTATTTTTGAATGACACTAGAAGCAATGAGCTCTCTCATGGAATTTACAATGTAATTGAGAACAACAAGAAGAATTTTAAGTAAAAAAAGACCTGTAAAACTACAAAATGGTCATGAAATAGAGAAGGGAAGAACAGACTAGGACTAACACGTGTAAAATCATGATGAGAAGGACCACGGCTCACTAGAGGAACGCAACCAATGCTCCTGGAGCCAGAAGACTTTAAGAGTTACTAGGAAGAGTAGAAAGACAGTATCATCAGGAGTATTCAGGGTCTAAGGAGACTGAAGTTTTTGGCTATTCAAGTCATTATCTGGAATCTGAACAAAAACCTATAATTAAATCTTATGGCAATGATAGTTTATAAATCATTGTGAAGCCATACATCCTTCTTTAAATGTAACATTTTCATTTATCATAATAAAATCACAAATTATAAATAAATTTCCAACTGCAAAATCAAGAATGTTTCTATCAGGATACATTGAATTTTTTCCTATCTTTAAATTAAATTTCAATACATATTTTGCACAAGTAGCAAACTTTGTTGTTTTTCCTTCCTTTTTTTTCAGTTTTGAACATAATTAACAAAGAAAAAGTATGTATATTTAAGGTGCGCAACATGTTTTGATAAAGAGATATAGCATGAAATTATTACTGCAATAAAGCTAGTTAATAATCACCTCACATAGTTACCTTGTGTGTGTGGTGAAAATACTTAACATCTACTAGCAAATTCAAGTATACATTAACTAGACATTAAATCTCCACAACTTGCTCATCTTATAACTGTAACTTTATACCCTTTGACCAACATGTTCCTAACTTCTCCTACTCCCTGACCCCTGGTAACCACTCAACTACTCTGTCTGTGAATTTGACTGTTTCAGAGTTCTCATATAATTAAATTAGAAATAAAAATGTTTGGAAAGTACATTATGGGGTAAATAAACTTCTTACATGTTTTGAATTTCACTTATAGTCCACTATGAACAAAATGCATTTCACAAGGTTGTGAAGATAAATACCAGCAGAGCCAGGACCACTGCTAGGCACTATGTCATGTTTGAATGAATTAGGAAAAGGCATCCTGTCTCCCAGGAGGTACAGACAAAGAGATAAGTGTAGCTGAAACCTAGTGTACATACCACTCCCTAGGTACATCTCCCAGGGCCAGGCTGCATTTGTGTCCTCACAAGAGACACAGTCTACACAACCGTGGGTATATTCCTGAGCAGAAGAAAGTGGGAATCCCAGTCTCTCAATTGTCATCCAACATACTACCACGATTTCTGTAACTTCACTGAGATAATCAGTTTTCACTCTGAGGGTAATTGACAGTGGTTATTGATAAGGTCACTAAAACTGTGCTCTATTTTTTAAAACAAAAGCATAACTACCTCAGCTCATACTATTGCATGTAATTGTGTGCACATACACTCCTTAAACCAGTGCTGTTCTAGATGCTGTAGAATACATGTGGCTGCAAAACTTCTGAAAAATACCGAGGAGAATATACAACTGAGAGCTGCAAAAGGACTCTTGGCACATAATAACTCTGTCTAAAGTCTTGTACTAAGATTCTTGACCAAACTTTAACTTCTAGCAGTCAAAGTTTGCCCACCCAGCCTCCTTTTGAGTTCCTGACCAGAACAAATAAACAGAAATAAAATAAAATCTCAAGGTTGTTAAAACCGTTTTTTTTTTCCTAGCCCCCAAATGCTTCTTTCTTTTCTTAGAGCCTTTCCTATAAAAAGTGTACAATTGTGAATCCTTTCCCTGGCCCTTTTCAGATGCCTGCTTATCTGCGACAACTCAGAAGTGTCTTTTTCCTCAAGGACATGAAAAACTATTCTTTTTAGACATAATCCTCAGGAAGTATGGGCCTCTGTCTTCTAGTCCCTGGGAAAGGACAGAATTGCCAGTGAACTGACACAGTGGACCTAATCTCATTTATGTGGAATGACACTTCTGGATTCTCACTTTCTTATCTCTAATTGAGCCCCTACTTGCTCTCTCTTCCTTATTCCTTACTCTCCCTTTTTAACACCCGGTTACCTGTCTGCAAATCAGAATGGACGTCAATGCTTCCCCCTACTGTCAATGGTCAGTGAATAAAACCTGTTCTCAGTACTTTAACTAATGCCCAGCTTTATTGGTCCTTGACACACCCAGTGAGCTTCTGAAGGAAGCAGAGATACTTTGAAATATGTGACCTGACCATCCGGCAGTAGGTGCTGAAACCAGAGGTGATGTACCCTGGTCCCACAGTGATAGACTGCCATAGATGTTCACCATGGAGCTATAGTTAGCCTAAAGTGAGTGGTCTTCCCAAAAAGGATGCATAATTTTGAAATAAGGTTAGGCGATCATTATAACCTCATTATTTAGAAGGCTACATGTGAATATAAAAAGAAAGAAATCCTCCATGTAGAGCTATACACGCAGAAGTTCATAAATTGAAACAGGGTATGAGTGAAGAAGTAGATTCATGCCAAGACAGAGAATAAACCATGAGGCTGAAAAAATAAGAAAAAGGAAAAGGTAAGAACAAAGTTAATTGTGAGCAGAAAGGAAGTACGGGCAGAGAGAATGAGGGAAGGAGGAGGCAGCTGAGTCTCGGACAGGAACTATTGTTCTGTTCAGGAACTATCTGTCTCCCACAGAACTATTGTTTTCTGAGATGAAACCCAGGGAAGTTTTTCATGAGTTCAGGACACCGAGTTCTTCCTAATATTTTTACTTCTCCACCTATCCTGATAATCTTTCCTCCATTAAGTTGAAGAACTGTATGATTTTCAGAGTTTCATCCTGACAGAAACTAATTAACACCCTTAGAAAGTAAGTACAAATAAGATACATCTTTTGCCCCCAAGGAACACTCCGGTTAATCAGTGAGAAATCATCCTAATCATTATCAATAGCTGAATCCAAAGCAACATTTCCGGTCCCTTTAGTGACTTGTCATTTTGCCCTTCGGGGAATGTCTTCAGAACTCATTCATTCATTAGGACAGCTGCAGAGCACTAGCTGATTTGGAATTGGGTAGAGATGAGGCCTGGCTCATTATGCAGAACAATTCATAGCCCAGATAAAAGGTCAGTCTAGCTCACAACAATTATACAGTCTCTTTTTATAGCCTTCATGGTTTATTGCTAATTTTAAATGTATGACAAGAGCATATGAAGATGTCAGAAATATGCAGATTTCATAATTCAGTAACTTGCTTGTTACCTAATCTGGCCATGTTTTCAGAAAACAAAAATTTGAAATGTCTATCTACTGAAAACAAGGAATAACAACCCTAAGCAAAATTTTGTATTTTGGGGGGATAAGTCTTCAAAATTTGTTTAAAAATTTAGCCTGGGGAAGGTTATGGTGCCCTGCAAAACCTTGTACTGTCATTAATACCAGAAATTTATGTAACGAGTATCATTGATCCTTGTTTAGGGCAGAACTTCTCCATGTAACATTCCCAAATCTGTTCTTCCCAATTTCTTTCAATAAAACTCAATTGCCTTATTCTTTGTTATTTCAGAGGGTAAATCATTAGCTACTCACTTTCAGCATTAAACAGTCTTGAGGTTGGCATGAAGATAATCTTGTATAGATATTTTGCTTTAGTAGTGAACTTAGAAATTCTAAGTCAATGGAATAATCTTGAGAACTTAAGTCACCAGTAAAAGATGTCACTTGGCAGAATTTGAAAACATAGGATTAGAAGATCTCTGCAAAGTTTGAAAAATCATAACCAGAGATGACACCTCATTTTCCTTTTGACTACAGAAACACGTTTAACCTTTGCATTCTGTGAAAGATATTTTTTAAAGTACCCTAGTATTATCATTATTGTCAATGTTAGTGAAAAGACCTATGTCTATTACTCATCATTTTCATTAGTAATTATGCTTCATCCTTGAATTTTAATATAATTTGTTATTTCACATTTTTGAAAAAGTTAGATTGAGGTACAAAAAAGGTCTGAAGCTTTTTGGAGGTCACAAATTAAGAGTTAGATCCATGAATGCAGCTTCTATTTTTCTGGTATTTATGACAGTACGAGGTTTTATCAGGGCACCATAACTTCACTCAGGCTAAGAATTAATGATCTAATAAAGTTGAAAGTATATGGTCTTTTTGTAAGGGCAAACAGAAACTGTTCTGTGGGAGAGAGATAGGCTAAACAAAAGATTCCATTTTAGTTGCTTTTACATTTTTTCCAGATGAACTGGATAAGAAAGACATGTGTATTATTACAAATAGCTGCAAATTTTCCAAAACTCTATTTTAGAGATAATTCCTACCATGATTGTTGATGACTGAGAATCTATCAAGTTAATACAAACAGAACAGTAAAGGAGAAATTCAAAGTAAGGTCTCAATGGGGACTGTTAATTGATCCAACTTCATGATCTCAAAGGATTTCATGGAAATATTAATGTAATTTTCCTCAAGTCACAAAGCATTTTTACATTGATGTTTATTTTATTCTTATAGTTCTGATGGAGATAAAAGCAGTGGCAGAGATCTGAGTAGCCTATTATAGAGAGGAGGAAATGGCCTGCAAGGGGCAAGAAATTGATTCAGTGAGATAATGGCAGACACAGGGAAAGGACTCTGGCCTCCAGCCCCCAAATTCAGCATTCTTTCTTACAGTCCATCTAGAATAAAGTATATTTCAGTAAGTGGTGACCCAGGAAACTATAGCAGTGATGCTCACACCATCTGCAAGTTGCTACGTCCTGAGTACGAGAGAGCCCACAACATCTTCTATATTCTTGAGGTCAGAACCATTTTCAAATGATTCTCTAGCTATTATCCATTTTGAAGCCATGGTTCCTGCCACATGGAGCACTCTATCTCTGTCACTACTTCATTACCCCTGAGTTATTAATTAAAGGAAGAAGTTCTATGCCATCAAAGGTGTGCTGTGCCACCCAGGCTCTGCACCTTCAGGAATGAAGACCTTATTACCCCCAAACTGAAATTACCATGGGCTGATAACCTTTATCGCTTAGCCTCTTTCCACATTGCCTCAGATAAATAGTATCCCATAGCCAACGTTGTTCTACCTTTCCAGGCCAATGACACTCAAGGATCAATCAATCTTAGAGTATAAAAGTCTTCTTTCTATCATGGGATGGCTATAAATAATTATCTTATCTTAGAGACCCTTCTAGTGTTTTCCACTGAGACTTCTACTGAGACAGCACCGAAGCTTGACTTCTCTCCCATCCCAACATGGCTGCCTTCCCTTCCTGTCTCTAGTGATTGCTCTCAAAAGCCTCCCTAACAAGCTCCCTAAACTCTGTCAGACCCATCCTGGAGTAACAGAGGAAACCCCAAAGGGCAGTAAGTGAAGGCAGTTAATCCGCACTTTAAGAAATGCTGCAAGTCATTGTTCTCTCTGAGCCTATGTTTTCTTATCCATTGACATACATGTTAGCTTAACGAAGTCTAATTTTTAGCAGCCCAGAAAAGCTTCAAAATATTTGTTATGTTCTCTACTTTGAGAAGGACTGATCTGTTACAAAATCTAAAAATATAACTGTCTTGTGTTTTATTTGCACAGGAGGGTGGAGAGGAAGGTTGTTCTATCTTTTGTTTTCTTTTCTTCCTCCTCTCCTTGGTCCCCCCAAGACTTCTCAAACTAAGCAGCCTTCTCTTTCTTCTTATACCCAATTACTTTGTGTTCCCACCTGTGTCTCCGCCAGTCACAGGCTCTGCCTTTGTCATTTCCACTCAGCCAGTGCAAATTCAGTCCCAGCCTACTGCCAATCCAGCCAATCCATCGTAAATAAACTTGATATTGTATCAGTGGTATACATAGAATATGTCTGAGTAACATAAGCCTGGTCTATATGTTACCTGGGATGGGACCCCAGGTCACACACATCTTTCATATTTTTTTGGTTACCTTAATATTTCTATAAAATATTTTTTATTAAGTCATATACACATAGATCATGAATACATTTATGCATATGTGGGGTATAATGTGTTTTTTTTTTACACAATCTAACATCAAACCAGTCAACATAGCTTTTGCCTCATTTACTTGATTATTGTGTTAAGACATTTATGTTCTACACTTGACAGATTTAACTTGTATCCTTGCAATATGCTCCATAGGTGTGGTCCCACCTTTTACCCTCCGTCTATCAAACCTCCTATTTCCCCTCCCTTCCCACTCCATAAGAAGGTGTGAGTAAATATAAGTTGATTTCATAGATGTACTGAGTACATTGGATACTTTACTCAAGAGAATATGTTGCAGGTCCTTCCGTGTAAACATAAAAGAGGTAAACTTCTTCCAACCCTTCTCTACCACTCATGTTCCTGAGCTTCTCTCTTTGCTTCTGTGACCTATATTTTTCTCCTCCCATAATAATGAAGCTTTATTGTAAATATCTAGTTGTCTGGACCCATGACAATGCTATCTGAAATCACCATGTTTACTTGATCGTTTCTTCTCTTCCACACCCTATTTAATTGAATTAATTTTAGCTAGTTATTTAGATTTGTTGTGAATATGAAGAAATATTAGAAACCATGTACCTAATTCTGTGTCCAATCTTTTAATTACAAACTATCATATTATTCTTACCTCTCAGCTCAGACTTGCTTAGATATAGTTCCAGCAATATAACTAGATAGCCAATTTTGGCCCTTCCATAGGCTTATCTACAGCTTATTTAATAACACCAAAGAAGTAATATTTTTGCAACAAACGTAAATGACTGGTATGAGCTTTGTCCATTAGTACTTCTAGGCAGGCAGCTATTTTATATGAGATTGCTTAGGCACCTCAAACAAAAGGTTTTCATTTCCACTGGTGAAATTTCAGTCACGGTGTCACTTGAAAAAAGAATAGTGTTCAAGGTGGGGTTTGTTGCTTACTTTGGACTAACATAAGTTTAGAGTGTACAAAAAGAAAACCAAAACCCAAGTATATGTCTAAGAGAACTACGTGTAGGGAAGAAAAAAAATCTCTGGGGTTGTAGCTCAAATACAAAAGCATCACAAATCAAAAGAGTATGTTTACATTCAACCAATAGTGCTAGAAACTCAACCTCTTATAAAGTGAGGAATAGATACATTTATAGTTAGAAAGAAAGAAGGAGATAAATGTAGCTTCATTTTGCAGGGAAGGTTTTGGTTTTGGTCAAGAAGGTTGCTAATACAGATATCAATTTTCTTACTTTGATTTTCCAAAAATGTAGGTAAAGAGAGTTAATCAACACAGCTGAGAAGATACTTCATACAGGCTTAAATTGACATTTCTATGACTTCAGATTACAGATACTGATGAATTTAGAGGGAATAATAATTTCTCCTTCTGTATGACCTATTTCTGCTATAGATGCTAAAATGATAGCTAGAACTATGAGGACATTTGTGGGTTACAAGAAATCACTACAAATATATCACTGATAATCCCATCTGTAGTTTAGAATGTAGAAGAGAATATTCTGTCACTACTGACCTAGGAGTATTCATTAGTTTGAGCCAAGCCTTTGTCCCTTAGGAGAGAATAAAGGTTCATCCTCAGATGGAAATATTGAGCACACCACAGGAGAAAGAAGTATAATCTTGAGCTCAAATCAAGCTCTATCTCTAAGAAACCCTGATTTTGCATAATTACACAGGTTGGGATGGGGAGCATAACTGGCTGTTTCACTATTTTATGAGTGCTTACTAGGGACATATAAATATTTTCTGTACAGCAACTGTAGACAATTCCCCCATTATCTGCTTTTATAAAATTGTGTCTATTCTAGTTCCAAATATTTTCTTGCTTTTATTATGACTTTACACAGTGCAGGAAACTGAGGGAGAAAATAACACAACTTCTAGCTTATGACAGAAAGAATCAAAAAACAAAATATGGAAATCATTTCAATTACAAAATGATAGATTGAGAGTGAAACTCTCTAAAAGCAGAAAAATCTCAATTCCAAAGAAAAATGTAATGCTAACAAAAAAAATGCAGTCTTAGAGCTCTTGTGCAAAGGATGGAGAACCCTAGCACCACACAGCCCAGCTAACATCTTGAAGAGTGTATCAGAAGAAACTCCCCCCATACACATATGCACAAAAACATAAGCTACTTAGAGCACAAGTATAAACAGTGACAAAGCTTTCATAAAAGCATCAAACATCCTCATCACATATACCCTGCTCAAAAGCATCATAGGATTTAGCAAAGGAAAGTCAATGGGATTAGAAAAGAATATTGATACATAGTTGGATTCATATCTGCTATTTTCATTTCATTTCAATAGTCCTTTTTTTCCTCTTCTGTCTTTGCCTTTTTGCCTTCTTTGACTTTCAGCTTATCTGATTTCATATTTTCTCTTTTCTTAGCATATCAATTGGACATTTAAAAAAATTGCAATGATTGTGCAGTTTGCAAAACACAGTTACAGCTAATGAAATTTTACCCTCAAGTAACACAATATCATTTTGCAGTTAATGCAGGTATCTTATAACGGAGCATTTACATTCCCTCCACTCTATTTCTTAAAACAGAACTGTCAGTCATCCTGTAGGACATGTGTGTGGCCTCCATAGACTGATTACTGGACAAAACTCTCAGTGGTTAAAAAAAAAATGAAATGTAACTGTATATTGTCTATGAGAAACTCATGCTACATCTATAAAGGATCAATTTTTCAAGAAGATGTAACAATTCTTGATCTGTATATACCTAAAAATTGAATGTCAGTATGTGAGCAAAATTGATATAAATAGGTTGAGAAATAGATAAATCTACTATTACAAGAAGACTGATGAAATGATACAATAATATACATCTTAGAAAAAAAGAAAGGAAACTGCCTTTGTTCACAGATAACAGAGATATCTATATAGAGAATTCCACAGAACTAATAAACATGTTTAGAACTAATTGGTGATTAAATCCAGGTCCAGGATATGAGGTTTATATATTTTTACAAAGTCAATTGCTGGGGTAGGTACCTGTGGCTCAAAGGAATAGGGCGCCAGCTACATATGCCAGAGGTGGCAGGTTCAAACCCAGCCCCAGCCAAAAACTGCAAAAAAAAAAAAAAAAAGTCAACTGCTTCTTATACCAATAATGAACAATTGGGATTAATAAGTAATAATTATAATACAATTTATATTATATTAGCATACAAATTAAATACTTTCTTATAAAAGTAACAAAATTTGTGTAGGATATAAACTCAGACAACTGGGGCCGGGCATGGTGGCTCATGCCTGTAATCCTAGCACTCTGGGAGGCCAAAGTGGATGAATCACCTGACCCTCAATCACCTTAGGCTGGATGAGGTCAAAACCAGCCTAAGCCACAACAAGACCTCATCTCTGAAAAAATAGCCAGGCGTTGTGGTGGACACCTGGTAGTCCCAGCTACATGGGAGGCTGAGGCAAGAGAATCACTTAAACCCAAATATTTGAGGTTGCTGTGAGCTATGACACCACAGCACTCCACAGCACTCTACCGAGGGCAAAAAAGTGAGACTCTGACTCAAAATAAACAAATAAACAAACAAATAATAAATAAAGACAACTGCAACACTCTAATGAAAAAAATCAAAGATTATCTAAATAACTTACAATATATGCCAAGGTCATGGACTAGAAGACTTAGACTTATATTGTTAAGAGGTCAATTCTTCACAACTTGATTTGTACATTTAGCATAGTCCCGATCAAAAACTCAACAGACTATTTTGAGGATATTGACAAATTTACTATAAAGTCTATATGCAAAGGCAAAGAAGAAAAATAGAATGTCCAATACAAGACTGACGAAGAACAAAAGTGGAAGAGTGACATTGCCCAACTTTAAGCTACAGCAGTCTAGACAGCATGATATTGATTAAAAAAAAAAACATGTCAGTAGAATAGAATAGAAAGCTCAGAAATAGATCTGCACAGATAAAGCAAAGTAACATTTTTAAAATTAGCCAATTCTGTGGAGAAACAATAGACATTTTCAACAAATGTCATTGGATCAATTGGATGTCCACATGTTAAAAAAAAATCTTGTCACAGTTTTCACCCTCTGAAAAACTTCATTCAAAACTAATCACGACTGAAGAGTTAAATGCAAATCTTAAAACTTCTACAAGATAACACAGGAAAAAAAATCTATGTGACCTTGGGTTTTTTTTATAAGTTGTAGCATAAAATGCATCATTTATGATAGAAAACATACACAGGTTGGGATACATTAAAATTAAAACCTCCTACTCCCAAAGATACTGTTAAGAAAATAAAAATGACAAGCCACAATCCGGAAGAAAATATTTGCAGAACACATATCAGATAAAGGAATTTAAAATATATAATAGCTATTACAACTCAATAGTGAGGAAACAAACAACCCAATTTTTAAATCAATAAAAGATCTGAACAGATACGTGACCAATGATGTTACATAAACATAGCAAATAAGCACACAAAAAATTCACCATATTATTTGTCTTTAGGAAATTTCAAATTGAAATGTAACGTACAACTATGCATCTGTTATGTTGCCTAAATAAAAAGAAAACCTGAAAATATTAAATGCTAGCAAGAACGTGAAATAGTAGAAACTCTGATTAATTTCTGGTAGGAATGCAAAATGTTAACAAAAGACACTGGGAAGTTTCTGTTTACAAAGTCATGGTCTTGTCATGCAATTCAGTAATCATGCGCTTCTGTATTTAACCAACTGAGTTGAAAACTTGTGTCTAAGCCCTGCACATAAATGCTTATGGAGGTTCATTCATAATTGCAAATTTAAAAAGGAGGCAACCAAGTTGTCCTTTTTTATGAAGGAATAAACAAACTGTGATACATTTATTCTATAGAGCATTGGATATACTATTAATCAGCCATGAAAAGGCATGAGGTATCAGCCACTAAAAGGCATGGGAGAGCCTTTAATACATATTGCTGAGAATAGTTTGAAAATCTGACAGTATATATGATTCCAGTTACATGAGACAGTGACAAGAGAATCTAGCTGTATTAAAGTGTATAAAACAACCTCACCAAAGGAGATGGAGCTAAATGTGCTGGCAGAAGCAACTTTGGAAATGAATCAAATCTATACACCTAAATGAAAAAGGAAATGGATATACGTATGCTGGTCTAGTCTATAACATTGTTTCCCTTAGGAGCTCAGGTTAAGAATTCTGATAGAATTATACATGTACATTGGAACTGAGCCATTCATAAATAGATGTTGAATTATAGAAGCCAAGTTTCTCATTGTTGGAGTTCAGCAAGGGGAAGGGAGCTAGAATGATCCATGTGATAATGGATTAGAGTTGAAGACAACATGGCGATTTCTTAGTGAAACTAATATAGCTATAGATGGATATGTAAATAAATATTTGCAGATATGTGCATGAGTTAAATAATGTGGATATTTATTTAGTCAGCTAAACAGGCATAAAAAATGATATCCTAGGAAAAACGATTAAGGCTAGCATCCTGATCTTCATTTACAATATCATCTCCAATAAAATGAAACCGGAATCTTTGGAGACATGGATGATTATAGAACAATGCAGGAAATGTACAAAATAAACTTCATGAATCTCACAGTGCCAGAAAGCAAGGAAGTACTCAACACAAACAAGCAAACACATAAATGGGGAAGGAGAGGGATCTGTCAAATAAGGACAGAACCAATTAAAAGAGCTGCTAATAGCCAAAACTGAAACAATTCAGATAAGAAAACATATAAATTAGTTTTGGACTGTAGCTCTCAGCATAAAATATGTCCATGAGGTCATATAAATAAGCAATTAAAGAAATTAGTACTTGAAAAAGAGGACAATTTCCTATGCAGAAAAATTTCAAATAAATTGTGTAGATATTTCACCTTGAAGGAAGAAGAACATAATTCCTCATAGCTTTAGAGTGGGCTACCTTCAGCAACATTCTTCCAAGAGTAAAGTATGGAAGGGGGTGAGAGAGAAAAAAGTGACTTTACTATCGAGAAATTTGACAAACTTTGCTTCAGCCAGGGGATCAAGGTTGGCAACAACAGTTATAATTGCGCTGATATGTTATTGTGTGACAAAAATTGCCCATTACCTTTGTGATTATCCTCCCCCAAATTCATAGCATCCGTTGAATTATGAGGAAAACATCAGATACATTTCAGTAAAGCGATATTGATATTCTGCAATCTCAGTATGCCTCAAAACTATCAAGGTCATCACGAACAAGGCAAAATTAATCAATGAAACAATGAAGTCATTGCTAATCATTGGGGAAAAAAAGAAGAAGAAGAAAAGGACAAGGCAAGTCTGAGAAACTTTCACAGCCAAAATACACCTAAAAGGAGACACAGTTAAATGTACTGTACGGTGGTCTCTTAGCTGGAATCCTGGAACAGAAAACGCAGTCAGGAAAAACCTAAGGAAATCTGAGTATACTATTGACATTAGTTAATAATACATAAATGTTGGTTTATAGGTTTGACAATTAAGTATTACCATACTAATTTAAGGTGGCATAATATGAAAAACTGTAAATCTGAGTGTGGGATATATGGGAAATCTTTGCACAATATCCTTTATATATCTAAAAGACTAAAACTGTACAAAAGTGTCTATTAACAAAAAAAATTTAAGATACCCTACATGGCTAAGTAATAAAAAGAAATGCATAGATTATTTTCCAGAATGTCTTTTAAAATACTAGAATGAATAATCAGTGATAAAATTTTAAAAATTTACCCCTGATGTGAAGAATAAGACCATAATATTCTCTTTTATGACATTGAAGCAATATAGTAAAAGTCCTACATAATTTAATCTGGCAAAAAAAGAAATAAATCGTATTAATATTTTTTAAAAGAAGTAAAATTATCTTTATTTGAACAGAAAAAAACATGCAGAATAACCTGAAATAAAGTATTATAATAGAAATAAGTATATTTAGTCAAGTGACTGGACACAGGGTCAATGTCCAAGATTGACCACAAATGAAATTGAGGAACAAATGAGAGGCACATTAGAATTTCTCCAAAATACCATTCAAAAAAGCATCAAAAGTATCAAATGATATCACAGGCTCAAAGATACATCTAAAAAAAGATGTTCATTATGTCTTTCCTTAAAAATATAAAATATTGCTAAGAAAAATAAATGAAGTGTTCTAAGTTCATGAGTAGAAAGATTTATTGTTTTTAAGGTACTAACTTTCACCCAATTAGTTTCTAGTTTTTAAAGTAAATCCTATTAACATTCCAGGAAGTTTTCCTTCTTCATACACCATGGAAATGGATACATTGATTTGAAAATTTATAATTGAAAGGCAAAAGACTCCAAAGAATCAAAACAGCCTTAAATAGAAGAACACAGTTATAGTAGCAGACTTCAAGACCTACTGTAAAGCTATAGTCACTAATATTGGATTGTGTGTCTATGCATGTGTGTGTATATATATGTTTATATAATATACATATTATACAAAAACTCTCTTTATGGATATATCTGAATACACACTATATACCATGCAATATTAATCATATCTCTGTGCGTGTAGTATATTATAGAGACACACAGACAGAAGGAAAGCAGGAAAGAGAAAGAGAAAGGAAGAGCTATGAAAAAATATAGAATCTAGAAATATGATAACATATAAAAATGGCTTCATTTGTGACAAAAGTCATTGCAAATCCCCCTGAATCTGTAAGTCACTTTGGGTAGTACAGACATTTTAACAATGTTGATTCTGTCAACCTATGAGCATGATATGTTTTTCCACCTGTCAATTTTCTTCTCTCAGTGTTTTGTGGTTCTTTCTCTAGAGATCCTTTTCCTCCTTTGTTAAATACATTCCAAGGTATTTTATTTTCTTTTATGCTATTGCAAAAGGTATTATGTTTTTGATTTGATTCTCAGTTTGACTGGTTTTAGTGTATGTGAAAGCTACTGATTAATGTACATGGATTTTATATCCTGAGACACTACTGTTTTTATTTACCAATTCCAGGAGCCTCTTGGTTGAGTCCTTGGGGTTCCCTAGGCACATCATCAGCAAAGACTTTGGGGACACCTCTTCTTTTCCCATTCAGATACCCTGATGTCCTTCTTAAGTCTGATTGCTCTGGCTAGGACTTCCAGCACTGTGTTGAATACTAGTGGTGATAGTGGGCATCTTCAGAACTGGAAAAACTGAATTCTTCCAATTCTAAGCAGAATTTTTTTAATTTTTCTCAGTTCAATATGATGTTGATTGGGGATTTTTCCATAGTTTGCTTTTATCTATTCAAGGGATGTCCCATCTATGCCAATTTTCTTAAGTGATTTTTATCACAAAGGTTGCTGACATTTGTCAAATGCTTTTTCTGCATCTATCGAAAGGATCAGGTAGTGTTTGTTTTTACTTCTGTTTATGGAGTGAATTATGTTATAGATTTGCCTATGTTGAATGAACCAGCTTTGCATCCCTGCAAAGGATGCAAAGCCTCCCTGATTATGTTTGTGTGTGTCCACTTGCATTCAGTTTGAGCAGATTTTATTGAGTATATTTGCATCTGTATTCATTAGTTTTCTTTTTTTGTTATGTACTTTCCAGGCTTTGGCATCTGAGTGACATTTGTTCAGAGAAGGAAATGTGGGAGGGTTCCTTCCCTTCCCTCTCAATATTGTGGAAAATATTCTGCAATATAGGTACAAGCTCTCCTTTGAATGTTTGGTAGAGTTCTGGTATGAACCGTCTGGTCCAGGATTTTTTGTTTTTGGGGGGGTTGGAAGATTTTTTATTGTTGCTTCAAATTTGGTGCTTGATAGTGGTAAGTTCAGGAATTCCATTTCTTTCTGGTTGAGTATAGGGAGGCAGCATGATTCCAAAAATTTGTCCTTTTCCTAAATAGGGGAGATGGGAGCAGGAGAAGGAGAAATTCTCACCCAATGCTACTTTCTAAGGGTGTATTGCACACTTTCTGGGTAAAGGACACAGTTATAACTCTTGAGTTTAATCATACAAACCCAAACTATGTAACCAAAATGTATACATCTCCATAATAACCTGAAATCAAAAAAGTAAGGATAAAACAATTAAGATGCAAGCAGAAAACATAGGGCGATCTCAACCACAATGTGTTAGTGCAGGACAATTAACACTCTCATTGCATGGATCCTAAAAGAAAAAGGATCATTCGATTTCATTTATATTAAGAACATATGTATAGAAAAAAACCTTTGACAAAGAGAATCAGAAAGCTAGAGTCTAGAATAATATTTGTACAATATACCATGGATTAATACCCAGATTTTTTTTTAAAATTTCAGATTAATATGAGGATATAGACAGTAGGTTACATAATATGCATTTGTTAGATAAAGTCCCAGTTGTAGTTGAGCCCTTCACCCAAGAGGTGTGCCATATCTCAACATGTCTTAACACAATAACTAAGAGGGTGCTGTGAAGGCTATGTTAACCATTTTGATGAAAATATTTCAGATTGTATATGAAACCAGCACATGGTACCCCATGGTTGCATTGATGTACTCAGCTATGATTTAATAAATAAATAAATAAATAAATAAATAAACAAGTCAATTTTGAAACAGTAAAATTTCTTAGATAGCTCAATATAAAATAGCCACAATATTATTATTCATGCAAGTTGAATGTAATTTTATTTATTTATTTTTTTAGAGAAACAGTGAATCTCACTCTGTTGCTTGGAGTACTGTAGCATCAGCATAGCTTGCTGCAACCTCAAACTCCTGGTTCAAGCAAACCTCTTCAGCCCCTGGAGTAGCTAGGACTACAGGCACCTGCCACAATACTTGCTATCCTTTTTTTTGGCCTATTTTTAGTAGAGATGAAGTCTCGCTCTTCCTCAGGCTTGTCTTGACCTCCCGAGTTCAAGGCATCCTCCCACCTTGGCGTCCCAGAGTGCTAGGATTGCAGGCATGAGGCACCCCACCTGGCCAAATTGAATGCAATCTCAAACAATGAGATGCCACTACATATCCAACAGAATGGTGAAAAGTCAAGTATTAAAGGTGGTGATGCGGAACTGTAACCCTCATTAATTACAAAGGATAATTGTTCCAAAGACTTTTATAAAGTGCCTGACATAGGTACTAATCCTAAGCATACATATATCTTCTCTACTCTATAACAAAGCTGTCCACAGTCATGTATATATCTACAAGAAACAAATTCACATTTATCACAGCCATAAGAATGTATTTAGCATTTTATTCATTACTTGTAAAAGCTGAAAATCGCCTAAATATCTATCATTAAGAAAATGAATAAATAGCTGACATACTCACAGAATGGAATGCTGCATAAAGTCAAAAATAATGTGATATTGCATGGATGAGTTTCAAAAATATTAAATGAAATGAGTCAGATACAAAAAAGAAATGTATATTGCATGATTTCTTTCAAGTGAAATTTAAGGGGATGCAAAAGTAGTCAGGGTAGAAAAAGTGAGAAGAATTATGTCTGAGATAGAGATATTGACTGGGAAGATCGTGAAGGAAACCTCTGGAGTGCTAGAAATTCCCTACACCTTAGTTTAGGTGGCAGTATACATGTGTGTGTAAATTTGTAAGTACTCACAAAATTGTATGTATGCTGCCACTAAATCAAAAAGAGTTAGAATTAATTATTATTCACATGCTGGACAAGAGCATGATAACAGTTAAGCTTAAGTTATGTCTCTTCCTCCCCAACTCTAGGGTAGGAAGAAAAACAATATGGTGACCTCATCTTCTGGGGTGGAAGTGAAATTGCCTTTCACAGGTAGAGGAGAGAAAGTTATTCACCCCCCAAATTGCTAAATGAGATTCAATTCTGAGTAGTCAAAGTTATGAGTTTTCTATAGTTACTCTGGAAAATTACCCTAAAAGAGAGCCAAAATAAATTTCTTTTGATTTAGAGAATAAATCGTTTTTCAGCAATACTCTTGTTTTCATAAATAATCAAATTTGGGAAATCTTTCTGAGTGGTGACTTGTAGGGAAATTATGCTGTAACCTTGTGCTGGAAACCATTAAACTGGCTACTCCTGATAAAACTGTTTTCATTTCAGAAAGACTTGAAAATTGTTTGACTGCTATTAGAAATAAATGTATTGTAAGAAATCTAATAACCGTTTTGAATAGGGCAAAACAGTATTAAAACACACTCATTCTCAGCTCATAGATCCTCCCACACTTTCTTCTGTATCTTCCTTGAACTTGTGCTTGCCCTATTACTCCAGAAACCTGCATGGGAGCAGTGAGGGTTATTCTAAGCATCTAGTATTCATAGAAAATCAAAATGTGCTACATATGCATTCATTATGAATACTGATTTCTACACTCAACTCTTAGTTTCTAGAGGTTTCATACAAAGAGAAAAAGGAAATATCTTTAATTACTCTTACTTTCCCCTCATGTACAAAATGTATTAATATAAGGACGTCCATTCTGCCTGAGAAGCACATGCTGTCTTGATTGGAGTTTGCCAGCTAGACCCCTAGGGAAAGTGTATACACTTCCAGATAGTGTGCCTTACTGGGATAGCCAATCCATAATGTGCTTCCTAAAGTGTTCTTATATAACGCAGTTCTCTGTGCTTGATTTTTGTCATGCTTTCAAAGCTACTGATAGTTCAGTTCCTACTGGGATGCTTTTTCCACTGCTCCCTGCATTAAAAACACAATCTAAATTTAAAACAATTTGATTCCAATATGTACACAGGACCTAACATCTATTGGAAATAGACATATCAATTTCAAGATCTCCAAATTTTAATTTCCTAAGTATTTGATCTCCTTCCTTACTAGAATATCTTTTATGTTCTTAGTGAACTCCCTAGGAAACAATTTTGACAATATATGTTGCTTCAGCCTTCTCTCTTCTATTATAGTTGTTTATTCAGCTTTCTCTGTTAGCAGCCAATTTCCCTGGACTAAGAACACTTCTGTCCTTTCAAATCCATTCTATTTGAATGTAGAACTATGGCTGAATTCACTACTTGAATTTCTCCTAAATTTTCTGATTGTCCACATGCCTTTTTTTAGATCATAGTTTTTTTTTTTAATATAAACATTGCTTTTTATTTTTTCTCTTATTTTTTATTAAATCATAACTGTGTACATTAATGCCTTTATGAGGTACAAAGTGCTGATTTTATATATAATTTGGAATGCTTGCATCAAACTGGTTAACATAGCCTTCGCCTCACTTACATAATTACTATGTTAAGACATTTATCCTCTCATGTACCCTTGCAATATACACCATAGGTGGAAGTATTTCCTGATGGAAATACTTTTTTTTTCATTTATTCTCTTAGTAGTAGCATATTTTAATGATGCATTACCAAGGCTTAACTCACCATCATTTTGCATAAAATCTTGTAGCAACATGAAAGAAAGCAGTAACTGTTTCTTAATATGGCTGTGGAGGGACTTCTCAGATGAAATCAATGCTACTGATCACTTGACTTTAAGATAGGACTAGTGCTATGGATTATCCAAGTGGGCCCCTTGTAATCACGTGAGCCCTTAAAATGAAAAGAGGGTGACAAAAGTGTCAGAGGGATGCAATCAAAAGGGAAGTCAGGGAGTTTCAAAGTGTTGACAGGGCTCAACCCACAGTTTCTGGAACGTGATTTGTGGAAAAATGAGAAGTGCAGATGGCCTCTCGGAGCAAACTCCAGCGTTCAGCTGATAACCAATCAGAACATGGGACCTTTTATCCTTTAGATGTGAGGAACTGAATTCCACCAGCAACTTGAACCATAGGGAAGTAGATTCTGCCCCAGGGCCCTCCGTAAGGAATCTGACATGCTTGAGTTCCACGAAGTGAGATTCTAAGCAGAGTACCCAGCTAAGCCCATCAGACTTCTGACCTACAAAATTTTGAGCTAACAAAATTTTTACAAGTTGCTAAAAATGTGCTCATTTGTTATGTGGCAGAAGAAAATGAATACTAAGGCCCTGAAATCAGAAGTTCTGGTCCCTAACGCCCCTTCTTCTCACTCTTCTTGCCGGACCCAATTCTTTCTGGCACTCTTCTCTTTGCCTAAGCTGTGCTGGATTGCTCTGATTGAAATATCCTCTTGATTTCTTTGCACACTTAACCTCTGTCCATTCATCAGAAAACAGCTGAGGGTTAGAACCTCAGGAAAGGGATATTATCAAACTGAACTCTAAAAAAGTTGAATCTCTATCTTACATTGTTATGTAATCATTCACTCTCCTTGCCAAGCACTTTGGGAAGTTCTCAGTGTACAGTTATCAGGGTGTTATTTTATTGATTCATTCCTTCAGCTATATAGCTGGCCTTGGGGAGAAGTCATCTGCCTTAATCACCATCAACATCTAGGAAAGGCTGAAGAAAACTGAGCTGAGTGAAGGAGCTTAAGAGTTGAGATGCCACAGATAAAATTTGCAAAACAAGATGCCTCTAACACCAATTTAAATTGAGTTCCCACAGCTGTAGTCATCATGCTAGGAAAGATGAAAATCTGATTCTCTGTGATCTGGTATGATTGATAGCATTTGGATTACAAATTTGGAAATGATACACAGACCCAAATTTAAACAAACTCTACCAAAGATTTCTATCATTCTAGAAAGACGACAATGTAAGAAAGAGCACATGGATTAAGCAGAAGCTTATTTTTCACTGGTGCCAGATTAATACTTATATCCACCACAGAGTCCCTAATGAAGACAGTGGTGAAAAGCTTCCATTCTGAACATGAACTTTCCTTGTCATTAAAAAGAGTGATGGGAGTGAAGAGTTACAGTGTAGAGAGAGAAAGAGGGCACAGAGAAACCACAATATTGACTGAGTTATCCATCGGAGACCAACCAGACAAAAAGCAACAATTCTGTATATTTGAAACAGAAAAGGAAAACAACAGCAGCAAAACAACTGGGAGGTATAAGAGACAGTGGGGAAACCCAGGACTCAGCAGGACAAGACAGGGTGAACCAACAGGAAGCTCCATGGGTAAAGTTCTAGGCCCTAGGACACCTGGTGAGACTCCTCTGGTAAGAATTAGAACCCTGAAAGCATTGCCAATACCCTGGGAAGTGATGAGGGAAGGGGAGAAATGACAGGTTTCCCACATCTCTCCTTCCACTGGCACCTCCCATTGGCCCAGCATGGTGGAAGACAGTTGACGGGGGCAGGGGCCTGATGGGAGCACAGTGGGCCTGTGGAACTCAATCTGCCTATAAAACAAAGTAAAATAGGGAGAGGAAGAGAAAAACATTCAGCCCAAAGAGACTCAAGCCTGACTGAAAGGCCCTGGCCTTTTTTACCTTACATATTCACAAGCAAGAAAACCCATTGGCTTAGAGTTTAAGAATGACAGAGATGGAATTAACTTGAAAACGAATATTTTTTCCAGGGAAGAATTAACTTTAATTATTCTTTTTATTTCTTCAAGAAAGATTCACCATTCCCGATCAGCTCTTAATGGTAGCACATCACTATTATTAAACCAAGCTTCATTAACAATGACTTGGTTTGCTGAAGTACCTTTTTTTTTTTTTTGCAGTTTTTGACTGGGGCTGGGTTTGAACCTGTCACCACCTCCGGCATATGGGGCCAGTGCTCTACTACTTCGAGTCACAGGTGCCACCCAGCCAGAGTACCTTTTAAACTCTCATGTAGTGAAATAACTCCCAAGAAAATGGATAGTTATTGCATGAGATTAGATATGATTAGTTCCATCACAAATGGGTTGCATCAATTTGAAAAGCTCTCTTAATTTTAATACTCACTGTATCTACTGTACTTCTTTATCTCCAGAGAAGAAAATCCTCTAGAATTACGAGTAAACTAAGGTGAAAAGAATAAAGTGGGAAATGTCTTTTTCCTCAGTCTTTAATTCAGATTTCCTCTCTTAATGCTTATATGTGTTATATATTATGATAGGTATACAACATTTTCTTTCAAAATATTCACGTTAAAACAATTTTAGGGCTAAGAATGGTCTACTTAGACATGATCAATGTAAAAGGGGCCATCTTCTTTGCGTTGGACAACTGGCCTTACAGCATTAGTTTGACACTTTCAAGTCTTAAAGAGAATCATTTAATTTTTTTTAATCTAACCAAGTATTTCACAAACATGAGCCTCATCATTGCTTTGTTGACTGGTCGGCCACAGTCTTGGACTTATGAAACTGAACTTTTCCCAGGTTCATCTGCACACAGTAAGCAGAATAATCTTTCACAAATATCTGCTAGATCAAGTCAGACCCTGGCTCAAATTCCTTCAGTGCCCCCTCTCTGCTTATGTGCCAAATCTACAATCCTTACTTGGTTTCTAAGTCTCCCTCACTGGTTCCTGCCTACCACTCTGATCTCATTCCCCACCACTTTGTTTTCTGCTCTCTACATTTCAGACATTTTGGTGATTTTCTTTTCTTTACACTTCACTGTACTGTGTTGAAGGATTCACACTAGTCATTGTCTATGCCTGGAATTCTTTCTTTGAATTCTGGTTTCTCTGTTTAAATGTCTTCTCCCCATAGTCCTTAACTTGAATCTCAGTCAATCTTAGTTGTATTACTATGTTACTTTTACCATATTGTATTATTATGTTTTACTTTTACCGAAATACTTTTGACTACTTGATATGTGACTTCCCCCATATATGTATACATGTGTGTTTGTATATACACATAAAATTTGTATACCACACTGGGCAGCACCTGTGGCTCAAAGGAATAGGGTGCCATCCCCATATGTCAGAGGTGGCAGGTTCAAATCCAGCCCCGGCCAAAAAAAAAAAAAAAATTGTATGCCACAGTAAACGATAGTAGAGATTTGATATGTCTTATTCAGTATTTCACATTATTCCCAGAACAGCATCTGGCATACAACAGGCTCTGAATAAATGTTTATCAAATTAATAACTACATTAAAAATCCTAGTACACGACTTGAGATGGCTTATCAAGGGATTTAATTAAATGTGTTAATCCATAGAAATAAATTTTTATAGTATCTTTATTACTTCTAACTGTTGAATTTTACTTGGAGGGAAAAGAAAAAATAAATCATCATTATTATTTAATTTTGGAAAGCCACAATTTACACAAGCCTTTTTATTAGAGCATAGCTATGATATATTTCAATAACATCATTTATTTCTATTTATTGGGAATAATGTAACAATAATGATTTCCTAATAATACTAGTAGATCCGACCTGACCTCTTGTACATGAATACTCTCTGCTGAGACAAAAGCAGACACTCTGGGAAGAGTGAACACAGAATCAACATACCTCTCCTTCTTTCTCTTTTCATTCCCAGAAAATTTAAGAAGCTTTTGATAATGGCTCCAGGAGGGTGAGAAAAAATATATTGCATTGCATGAAGATAAAACACAGATATTATTCTAGTTTTTTATGGAGAGCATATCCACCACTCTTTTATCCTAATGTTTGCCTATAGGATTTTTTTGAAGCTGAAAATATATTTGGTTTGTCATTTTGCTACTTATTAAAATGTTCAATAATAACTTTCACCCACACACAGGAACATGTTTCAAAAGCCCTACCTACTTCCCAGGTTACTTGAAAAAGCTTGAAATTTAAAACATAATTCAGAACCAGATAATTACAAATAAAATACAGGTTCCTTATTAAGAGAAAAAAAAGATTTAGGCATTTCTTGATTTTGGAGATGACAGGTTTACTATACTTTCTGGATATACACTTAGTTTTCTAGCAATTAAAGAAGACTTTTTGCTTGAACCAGGAAAACATGTTGATTTGAATCAATCTTTCTTTTCTTTTCTTTCTTTCTTTCTTTCTTTCTTTCTTTCTTTCTTTCTTTCTTTCTTTCTTTCTTTCTTTCTTTCTTTCTTTCTTTCTTTCTCTTTCTTTCTTTCTTTTGTTAAGACGGAGTCTAATTATGTCACCCTCCATAGAGTGCTGCAGCATCACAGCTCACAGCAACCTCAAACTCTTGAACTTAAGTGATTCTCTTACCTCAACATCCCAAGTAGCTGAGACTACAGGCACCTGCCACAATGCCTGGCTAATTCTTGTTGTTGTTACTGTTGTCATTGTTGTTTAAGAGGCCCAAGTTGGATTTGAACCCACCATCCCTGGTGCATGTGGCCAGTGTCTAAACCACAGAGCTATGGGTGCCGAGCCATAAATGTTTCTGTTTTCTAACAATAGATAGCCCTCAAATCCATATGCTCAGCAGAGCCATAGATACATTTAACACTACAATTGAAGCAGGAAGTTGAGTACTGCAATAGTTTGAATTATGAGGTTCAATTTTACACTCCCTGTTATACATCCATACTATTTTCATGACCTCATGGCAGACAGAATACTCCTCTATACACTTGACATTGGTCTTAGCCTTGTGGCATATTCTAATCAATGGGATGTTAGGACCCAACAGAAGTGGTTGGAATTCCTTGCTTGTGCTCCTGTGACTATTATGAGAGGAATGTAGCATGTATGGGTCTACTGACCCATGAATTAAACTTATACCCAGTCAACTTGCAGCTCAGGGCATAACGAATCCCAGTGCATGATGCATAAGCCAAGTATGATTCTGGCAAGAACTAAGTCTTACAAGTATTCTTCAAGGCACAAATGGAAATTTTGTAAGGGAAATTGAATGTTAAAGAACAATCTATCTACATATTTCAAAACTTCAAGCTAGTGTCTTTAGGTCAGTAAAAGATAAATATGAAATTTATATCTGATTGCCAAGTTTAGAGTATATCAATATGAATAAAACCATGTTTCCACCACTGAAACACTTACAACCTATCAGGATCAAGCTCAGATTTAGTGTAGGTTGACTTTAAAAGTAAGGAGAGATTAACCTGCAATTCCTAAGTTCCTATGCAAAAATATTTTGCATGCCAGTAGTATAAAGACCTTGAAGCTGAAAAATCCGATTTTATGGTACCATTCCTCTTGGACTGCAAGTAAAATCCTATTTCTGAAGGGGCAATTTCTTGAATTTTGGCTTAATAGATGAAATGGAAATACTACAAAGAAGCAAGAATGCCAAGATTATTTTATATACTGGTCTGACCTAAGCAAAGGCTTACAGGAGGCAATAGCTAGCATGCAAGCATTAAATAAGGCTTTACAGAGAGAAAAAAAATAGGAGTTTTTCAGTCTCTAAAAAGGTTAAGTACCAAGGCCCAATATAACTATGAAAAATAATTTGGTAAAGCCTTATGCCAAGAGATTAACTTTGCCTCCTCATTTAAAACATCAAAAGGAGCTGTATTTCAATACTTCATTTTATTCATGTATTAAGTGTTTTTTCCCTCTCATCATAAAAACAACAATATCATTATATTTGGGGGGTTTCTTTATGTTGATGCCTATTGATACCCTTCATTTATTAACTAATATAGAACTGCCCATCATACATCATATTCATAGAACACAGTTTATACTTCTCTTCCCCTGTCAATGTATATTATGCTGGATTCTAAAGTGGTTTTTGATTGTGTAGAGTAGTGCAGTAAGGCCTTCCTATAATTTCCTGGTGCAGAAATATGTATTCAATATAAAAGACTTCAGGAAAATTTTAAAATAAAATTGCGTAAACAGATTTTAAAATAAAATACTATTTTTTACATGTTTATGGAATAAATAACATAGACAAATGAAGAACATAAAATTTGTTATGGTGGTTGCTACTTCTGGAGAGAGAGAAGGGGGATGTTACTTCATAAGAAAACAATATGGATTTGAGCAGTATCTGTGATGGTCTAACTTTGTTTTAAAACACCCGAAGAAATGTGGGTAACCACAACAGTAGCTAACTCTGGATTAATGAGTACATATGTCCTTGCCACAAGGAGTCGCTAAAATTTGATCAGGTTTCTGAATTTTCAAAATATATTGACAAAAAGGGTGTATAATAGTGTGTATATTACGACTTAGAAATTAACTTCTAGTATACATATTGTTCATGTGTACAAAGGATGTTAATCAGTTTTAGTGGTTATAGAACAGAAAAATTGTCCACGTGAATAAATTAATCAATTATAATGAATGTAAGAAATATAAATGGTAAAATATAAAATTTAATTTACAATCCATTAAAATTTGGAAATTTCTATCACATATGAGGAAAAGAATTGTCCATATTTTCATAGTCTGGACTCAATAAATCTCAACATCCCATTTCATTTTCTCTTTGGATTTTGTGGGCCTTAATGTAATAGTATAAATATAATTTGACAAAGTGCTTTTTCACTGTAAAAGATATTTATTTGTAACCAACACTTTTTCAATTTCATTTTTAGATGGCAGGGAATACTAATATGTTTTTCTGATCACATTGATCTCTTATCCTTTACTATTTTAATTTGTTATCATTCTCTTCATATAGCCAGTCTTCTTTTTTTTAAACTTTGAATTAATATGAGGATACATACAATTAGGTTACATTGTTTGCATTTGTAAGGTAAAGTCCAATGTGCCATATATCACTACCCTGTACCCATTAAAAATAAGTAAATAAAATGGAAGTCATGAATTTTAAAAAATAGAATAAATAATAGTGATAAAACTAGCATTTATTGAGTCTCACAACCTTCATTATTATGTACGTGGTACCATAGTGGATGCTCACCAAATATTTGTTAAGTGAATTAATTGAGCACTTATTATAGTCTAGATGATGGGAAAAATGGTCCTTAATAATTGATGCTGTTTTCATTATTGTTCTCATTAGTTAACTCTATAAACCAGACATGATTGTCATCCCTGTAAACAGAAAAAAGAAAAAAAAAAAAGAAAGAAAAAATCCAGTCCTTCCATGTTTTCTCTCTCTTGTCCATTTTTGGTAAATTATTTTACTCAGATTATAATTCTCCGAATCAAATGTGTATCAGCATTTTGCTTACCATTCCTATCTTTTGCTAAGGTGAAGATGCTGTGGGTACCTTACCTAATGTTGAACCCTCCTGGCTTCACTAGCATACATTAGTAAATATGTTTATTCTTTTTCCCGTTGTATATTCAACCTCCAACCTCACTTTGGAAATAAAGTTTTACAATGGCTATTAATAATGATCAAGGGCCTTGTGTTGAAATGAAAAAGCACTTTATGAACTCCTCATGGCTGCTACTTCTTTATCCTCCACACCTTTTGCCCTTTATAGACAAACTTCTCAGACAATCACTCCATGCATACTATTTTCTTTTAAACAAAATCATTCACTCTTCAAATCATGGCAATTTAGCCTCTGGCCCTAACCCTTCCCTGAAATAACTATCGAATAAGTCTGATGAGTTGAATCCAATAGGTTCTATATTTAACTAAATAAAAAAGCATATGGCCCCATCTGTACAAAAATACCCTATGATACACTCATTGGAGCTATTTAGCCAATGAATGCAACGTAATAACTTGGCATCACTAACTTTCTTAAGGCCTTTACTGGAGTTCAGAAATTTTCTGACAGTTATAGAAGGAAAACATATATATTTGGGGACTGACATCCTTCTCTCCCTAAACCCTGGTTCAGTTTTTTCTCACCTGAGAATTTTTCTCCTTCCCCTTGAATAGGAGAAAACCATATTCTTTATTGTGCCATATGGTGTCCCCCATTATCTTGTGAGTCAGGAACTTTCTGGGCTTATCTCTTAATCCTAGGCAGCAATTACATTCCCATACAAGAGAATAACACATGTATATTCAAGGAGGGAGGAGGGAAAGGAGAGGAGGGTGGGAGATCAGGAGGCTGCCACTGGATGGACACATTGTGAGCTGTACAGCACACCCCCAGATGAAGGGCTCCAATGCCCAAGTACAACTTGAACTTTACCTTACAAACACAATGTAACCTAATCACTTGCGTCCTCATATTAATCTGAATTAAAAAATAATCCTAAGCAGCCTTTTAATTATTTATATTTTCAAGCAATAAACAATTGCTCATGGATACTCAAACATATTACCACGAGCATCATTTAGTCTACCAAGTTCTGTCTTTTTTTTTTTTATAGTTTTTGGCCAAGTCCGGGTTTGAACCTGCCACCTCCGGCATACGGCGCCTTACTCTTTTGAGCCACAGGTGTCGGCCAGTTCTGTGTCTTTTTGTATCTATTTTATCAGGTTTGTCACCAGAACTTGGGAGATATTCCTTATCCTACATGTATTAATAAATATTTACTATATAAAATAAATTAATATTGTATTAAATTCTGATTGGAAGCAGATGTATAATTTGTTTAAATTTATACATTATGGACAAGAGATCCACGAAAATAACAAAGCAGTAGAGGGTGAGTCTTAAAGTCTGTGTTCTCTGGGCATTTTCATGATCCTTTCTTATCGCTATATCCTGCTGTTGGCTCCCCCACCCACCCCGTTGCCACTTTCTCCAGAAAGCTGATTTATTAATATTTTATATGGAAGCTTTCACCTGCTTCTTTTATGAAACAGGTTCATGAAATAAGCAAAAGTGAAGAAAGAATATTTTATATGCATAAAATATAAATTACTTAATGCCAAAAAAAAATGCAGCTTAGTGACTGAGCATAAAATTTGGAATTAACCTGCCTGGGTATAAATACCAGTGCTACCTCTAATTAGCTGTGTGATTTTCTAGAAGAATCTATTCCATCTCTGCCCCAGTTTCTTCACTTGTAAAATAGGAGATGTTAGAGTCCTTAGTGCAGAAACAAATAACAAAAGCAAAAAAAAAAAAAAAATCACCTAATGTTATTTGCTTTGCCATCTTTTGTGAACCATTTATTCAACAAAAATTAGCACAGGCTTTTAGTTGAGGGCATCTCGTTAACTTGTCATATGATGCCAATTGAAGAAGTTCTATTTCAGTCTGACCTTTTCTGAATACTATCTGATTCTATTCAGTTTCCAAAATCCCTACACATTGAAATATTAATGTTATAGAAAATGATGACTGGGAAAATTAGACAATTAAATAAACTAGGAAGGCATTAATTCTCCTGAGCAAATCGAGAGAGAGGGGCAAGGAGCAAGACTTCTTCCTGGCTTGTTCTCATCAGAACATTCCATAAACTCCTTGGCTCTAGCCATATCTCCAGTGTGACAATCTCATTGGTTTTCACAGTGACCATGTTTCTTCCTAATTCAAGCTTTACGTTAGCGTGCTTCAGTTCTAAATCATCCCACTGTAGCTTTTGTGGAAAGATGAAATTGTTTAATATATCATAAGTATCTCTTCTATTCAGACAAAAGCTCAAAGTGAAGAAATAGCCTTGGCTTTTAAGCAGGAAGAAACAATTAACTTGGAGTGCTATCGTTCTTAATAAGCAGATTCTTCTTCTATGCCATTAAAGCAAAAAGAAATGAGTTAGAAATTGTAGCAGCAGCAGCATCATGAGACTCAGAGTTACACGTATTGCAAAAAATTTAAATGGACATGGTATCTAAACTGTGATAGGAAGCAGCTTTGTTATGTTAAATTTCTTTAATGTTGCCAAGGTGGTTAACCATCCATTAAAGATAAAAGTATTTCTATCAAATAAAGAAGACTACCTCAATAACTCAGGCACCTGCATTTATTTTGTTGAAAATGGGATACTCCTTATTCAGCTAAATCTACTTCCTTACATATTAACATTTAGTGAGTGACAAAAGGGAGTGGTTATATTTCCAGGATCATGAAAAGGTATTATATCTTTTCGGCACAAGGCTTTCAGTTATTTTATTTACTTTTCTTTTTATTATAACATATCAAACATTTTTATAATTTAATTTTCTTTTGGTTGAGAGAGTAAGGGACTAATGAAGGAATGTTTTAGTTCTAGATCTAGTCCTCATACTTATGAAAAAGTAAGTGTTGCTGACTAACAGAGGTGTAGGCATGATGTAAAAACATGGAGATAGAATCCTCTAGTTTAAGTTTGAAGTTCACACTAGTAGTATGATGTTGGGCGAATAATTTGCTTATGAGAAAAAATAAGAAGAAATGCTAATAAACCTTTTTTCTTTGGGTTTTCATTATGAACTTAGAACGTCACTATTTTTAGAGGGTTTGGAACTCTTGCTGGAATAAAGTTTTACTGCTACAGGCTTCACTTAGTAAAGAGAACAGACACTGCCATTGGCTTCTAGATATTAAAAATAAGACTAATGAAAGCAATATACTTACTGTTAATTAAATGTTCACAGTTTACTATGTACTTTCTTAAGCTCTATACAAATATCAATTCATTAATCCAAACAAAACCTGGCTTCATGGTTACTACTTTTATCACCATTTTGTCAATGAAGACTTAAAGCATGCAGCTAAGTTGACATTTGATAATTTCCCTACACTATATTGATGCTAGAAATAGGATTGGTATTATTTTCTAAACGCTCTAAGCTACTCTCAATATTTCTAGTGAATTCATCACTGTGTTTGGACACAGAGGATATTTGGCTTTAATAGAATGTTCATCAGTTTTGTTGTTGCATCTGGGACTTTGGCTGGAGTGATTTTCTGGTTTATGGTGTGGGGGTGGGGGCATACATTTTCCATCCTTCAAAACTATCCACTATTTTCTTTGTCCACTGTGTAGAAGGGTGAAGTGAACTAGTGAAACATCAGGCAGATGTATCTCTATGTTGAAATCACACATTTAACTCAGTTGTTGTTACAATAAATAAGGTCTAACCAGATTCTTTGTGCTTTAGAACTGCACCTGGTAGATCTGTGAATTGTAGCAATCTGACTCACATGAAAGTTAACATAAAGTACAATAAGTATAATGATATGAAGTGAACACTATGTTATGGAAGAACAGAAGAAACATCCAAGGTCAATACACTAGGTATATAATTAGAAACTTAGGATAAAGGATTATTTGGGGTGCAGATGATTGGGGGGATTGAAGGTAGACCATGGCATAAATTATTATAGAAAAATTATCTGAAGAAGTAGGCAAGTTAAAATAATGGGTTGCCATAGATAGCACTACAAGATTTTCTTACGTGATCCCATTAATCGTGGGTAGTGAATGAAGAGCGGGGAGCAAAGAAATAAAGTGATCAGTTAAAAGTTTAGAAATATGGCTCGGCGCCTGTGGCTCAATCGGCTAAGGTGCCAGCCACGTACACCTAAGGTGGAGGGTTCAAATCCCCAGCCCGGACCCACCAAACAACAATGATGGCTGCAACCAAAAAATGACCGGGCGTTGTGGCGGGCGCCTGTGGTCCCAACTACTTGGGAGGCGGAGGCAGGAGACTCTCTTGAGCCCAGGAGTTGGAGGTTGCTATGAGCTGTGATGCCATGGCACTCTACCCAGGGGGATAGCTTGAGGCTCTGTCTCAAAAAAAGAAAAAAAGTTTAGAAATATAATTTTGGTGGGAGGAGTTAACGGTGCAAACCTGGAGCTATTGTGATGTGTCAAGAGCCTTTCAGAAGAGTCTGTTTAAAATAAGATGGCCAGATGTCATTGTCTGAGGAAAGAAAATCTTGATAGTTAACTGTAGCTTATCTACGTGAACCATCAGGACATCCCTGATGTAGAAGTTTTGTGGTTTACTCAGATAATGTTAATCATAAACTACATCAAAGCAGGAGAGTTCTTCTACTTTTGTCTGCAGGTATATTACAGTATAATTTCTTCTGTATTCTTTTAACCATATCAGTTGATATCATGAATATATATTGAGCACCTTAAGTTCAGAGAGCAAATTAGTATAAATACAAGTGAAGTGTAACTTTTGCTGATGTATGTACGGCAGCAAAGGTTACAAATTACTTGGTGATTTTCATTCCCATGCACTCATTTTATTTCCTGTGCTTGTGTGTGTATCCATAGGAAATAAACTTTTATTATATCATAGCTGTGTAACATTAATGCAGTCATGGGGTACAATGTGCTGGTTTTATATAGAATTTGGAATATTTTCATCAAACTGTTTAACATAGCCTTCATGGCATTTTCTTAGTTATTGTGATAAGACATTTATATTCTACATTTAGTAAGTTTTACATGTACCCTTGTAAGATGCACTGTAGGTGTGGTCATACCAATTACCCTCCCTCCACCCATCTTCTCCTCTCCCCTCCCTTTCCCCTTTCCCCATATTCTTGGGCCATAACTGGGTTATAGCTTTCATATGGAAGCTATAAATTAGTTTCATAGTAGGGCCAAGTACATTGGATACTTTTTTCTTCTATTCTTGAGCTACTTTGCTAAGAAGAGTATGTTCCAGCTCCATCCATGTAAACATGAAAGAGGTAAAGTCTCCATCTTTCTTTAAGGCTGCATAATATTCCATGGTGTACATATACCACAATTTAGATATTTGTACCAGAATGTTTATTGCAGCCCAATTCATAATTGCTAAGTCATGGAAGAAGCCCAAGTGACCAATTCATTGGTCCACAAATGGATCAATAAATTGTGGTATATGTACACCATAGGAAATGTTTTTATTCAATAATATGTTTGTAATTATTATATATGTTGTACAGTATAGTCCTAATTTATTTATTTCTATTTATGTATAGTATTTTTCATTGTATAAATATGTACAAATTTATTTTCTATTATTTTCTTGAAATTACTTAGACTGTTTACAAGGTCTGACTTTTCAGTGTTGCTGTGGGCAGTCATGTCCATGTTAACTTGTACACTATACTGTTTGAAATATATATGCTGGCCAGTAGAATCTCCAAGCCATAGAGGATGTCTATCTTGCAGTTTACTGGGTGAGATCAAACTGCTTTCCAAAATATTTCAATATTATTTACTCTTTTTGAGAAACATATGAACTAAGTATGTTCTGCATTTTTGACATGACTTGATATCCTCCCACTTCTATCTGCTCTTCAATCTAGAATATGTAAAGTAGAGAGAGTATGCCTGTTCATTATTGGTGCTTTGAAAACTTTAATTACATTCAGCTCCCACTGAAATGTATACACAAAAATCTGGTAAACATTTACCAATCCCTCTACTTATTTGGCAAAACCTTTTCTCATTCTTCTTTATTTTTGTGAAAGGAAAAGTCCACAGACAGTTGGATATAGAATTCATTCCTCCTGTTATTCTTTAATTTATAGAACAGCAATGTGGATTCACTTTCTATTAAGCCAAAAGTGTTAGTACGGTAGCTCCCAGTGAGCTATAGGATGTATTTAATTGTAATATTTATCTCTCAAATATCCATTTTTAAAACTATTAGAAAAAAGTCAATACATCGCCGTGTAAAAAGTGGTGATTTAATGGTGGGCTTCAGATTAATATTTTGTGACAGAAGCATCTCTCTGATCAAACTCTGAATGAGAAAGCATCCATGCAGAAGCTGTAGATTTCTGCGGAGAGTGAATTAGCTTGCGTATATGATAATGGTGATGACGGTGTCTATTTTTATCTAAGATTTGCTGCTGTGCTTATGAATGCCGACGCTTGTGTATTCTGCTTTATATTCTGAAGTTCTTCTCTTATTAAAATGATTCAACATTTACTCAAAATATATTGTTCTATTGCTATCCCAGCATGTGGCTGCTGATCGATAAACATACATATGTGTGTTCCTGTGTGTATGTATGCTGTTGTTTTATTTTAGGCAAAGTACTGTGGTGGTATTTTGATCTGTAACGCAATTGATCCATGTGTGAGAGTCAGCAGTGATTGGAAATTAACAGTCACTTTTTTCCATGTTGGAAGAGTCGACTGAGCGATAAGGTGTGGAGATAGAGGATAAAGAGCCTGGATATGGAATGCAAATAACTTACATCTTAGCTATGGGCAGATCATTCAATCATTACTGCTTTTCTGAAAAGGAGAGCAATACCTACGTCCCAAAGTTTTGGGATGACTTTTTTCATTACCTTGTTCCTGAGGGATGGACTATGAGTATTAGTGCAATGTGATTAACATTGTATATCATCAGCAAATGACAAAGCAGAACAAAACTACAACAGAAGGGCGTGGAATGCCACATAATGGTTTCGAATGCAAAGGGATTTATATACACCAGAAATTACTCCTTCTTAAACATACTATCTAGACCCCTACAATCTGCTAATGTTTTCCTCTTTTGTTTCCACACATATGTAAACCCAAATTTAATAATACTACAAGCACATTCTGGATCATTCAAATAACTCTCATTTATGTTTATGCAATTATGCTGATCACATGTGCATTTCTAGTTTTGCTTACATTGCATATAAGTAGTTCTAATTTTATTGGCACAGGCTAATAATAGAACAGAAAGGTAAACACATTATGCGCCCATGCTGAGGATTGGCTATGTGAATTTGTAAAGTTTGAACTGCACTGTACCAAAATACTTTCACAAGAGTTCGAAGAAAAAAATTGTGGGAGAAGAATTGAGTTTTGCTAACCATATGTCATAGTTGGCAAATTGAATTTTGAGTTTGTTTGACAAACTCAGTTATTTCCATACTTGAATCATAACCATCCTTAATTAGACTTGAATATCAAGTTAGATTCAACAACAACCAAAATATTTCATTAAAAATATAATGTTCTCTTGGGGGTGGGACACAATTATAAGAGGGACTTTCTCTAACAAATGCAATCAGTGTAACCTAATTCTTTGTACCCTCTCTGAATCCCAAACTATTTAAAAAAAAAAAAAGGAAAAAAAACTGTAATGTTGCAGGAATTAATTGTGAAGAAATGACTATTTTCAAATTTGGGAAAATTTAAGAGGCATAAATTGAAGACAATAATAAGTTGTACATCAATAGAAATTACAAAGTCATAACTCAATACCAATAATAAGATGAATTATAAGGAAATAGAAGAGAAAGAATTCTTCATATAACACATTGTTGAGTACTGGAATTGGAGTCTCATCCATTTGCATATGTTTATCAAATCTACCATTTATATCCAAATTTTACAATCTAACAATATCTTTTATTGCAGCCAACATAATGAAATTGCATTACAAAAGAATCATAAATCATTGCTCAATCTAGTAAAAAATTGGGGTAATATCAGCATAGTTCAAATCACTTTGAATTTAAATTTTAATATATTGGGAGATGAGCACATTTTAGACGATATAAATTAAGAGCTGTGTTAGATAAACCCAGATTAATTCAATCATTTCCATCGACTCATTTCCTTATTTGAAAATACCTATTTAATACTTAAATTTATCAGGTACCATTCTAACTACTAGACAATAGTATTTTCCTTTTTTAACATCTATGTTGTAGCTATTGGCTGTCTCATGATTAAGAATGACATCCTCTTCATTTCCTTAACCAAATACTTGACAAAAAAAAAAATACATATATATATATTCAAAGTATTTAGAGAGTACAAGTGTTTTTTGTTACATGGAAGATTGTATCATGCTGAAGTCAGGGCTCTTTAGTGTACCTGTCACTAAAATAATACACATACCTGATAGATAAATTTTTATCCCTCACTCTTCCTCCCATCCTCCTTTATCTTGGTTTTCAATGTACTTTATGCCTGAAGTCCAACCCATGGGCCATGGACTAATGCCAATCCATGGCCTGTTAGGTACTGGGCTGCACAGCAGGAGGTGGGTGGTTGGCCAATGACTGAGACTCTTCCCATCCCTGGCATCACAAACTGAGCTCCACCTCCTGTCATATCAGTGGAGGCATTAGTTTCTAATAGGACTGTAGACCCTACTGTAAATTGCCCATGTAAGGGATCTAGGTTGAGTGATCCTTGAGAATCTAATATCTGTGGCAAACTTACCTTCCATGAAATTGGTCCCTGATGCCAAAAGGGTTGGGAACCACTGATTTGCACTTTGTGGCCATGTGTAGCCCTTGTTTAGCTCCCACTTACTCATGAGAATATGTGTGTTTTCTTTTTCCATTCCTGAGATATTTGACTTAGGATAATGGTCTCCAGCTCCATCCAAATTATTTCCTCCCTTTTTGTGACTGAATAGTACTCCACGGTGCATACATACCACAGTATCTTTATCTACTCATTAGTTAGTGGACACTTGGGTTGCTTCCATATCTTTGCAATTGTGAATTGTGCTGTGATAAGCATTCAGAGAATGGTGTCTTTTTGATATAATGATTTTCTCCCCTTTGAGTAGCTACCCAGTAGTAAGATTGCTGGATCCAGTAACAGGAGTACTGAATTGAATGGTAGATCCACTTTTAGTTCTGAAGAATCTCCATACTGTCTTTCACAGAGACTATACTAGTTCACATTCCCTCTAATACCCTAGAAGCATTCCCTTTTCCCCAAATCCATGCCAACATCCATTATTTTTTGACTTTTTAATAATGACAATTCTGACAGAGGTAAGGTGGTATCTCATTGTGGTTTTAATTTGTAAATCCTGGATAATTCATGTTGTTGAGAATATTCTCACTTTTATAAATTTTTGGCCATTTGTCTTTTTTTGAAAAATTTCTGTTCAAGTCTTTTGCCCACATTTAGATTTTTTTTCTTGCTGATTTTTTTTTTTAGTTCTTTGTAGATGCTAGATATTAGCCCTTTGACAAAAGTATAGTTTGTTATATTTTCTCCCATTTCTTAGGTTGTTTATTTACTCTTTTAGTTATTTCCTTTGTTGTGTGGGAATTTATTAGTTGAATTAAATACCATTTGTTTAATTTTTGTTATCACTATTGGTATATTTGCTTTTGATGTCTTAGTCAGAAATTCTTTCCCTGGGCCAATGTCCACAAGAGTTTTTCCTTAATTTTCTTCTAGAATATTACAGTTTGAGGTGTTACAGTGAAGTCTTTATTCCATCTTGAGATGATTGTTGACTATGAGGGATAAGGATCTTGTTTTATTCTTCTTTGTGTGGCTACACAATTTTCCCAACACCATTTGTTGAACAGGACAACTTTCTCTCAAATGGATGCTTTTCTCCCCTTTATCAAAAATTAGATGGCCATAGCAATATGGTTTTATTTCTGGGTTCTTTAATCTGCTCCATTGATCCATTTATCTACCTTTCTATTAGTACCATGTTGTTTTGGCTCATATAGCCTAGTAGTTTAATTTGAAGTCAGGTAATATGATGTCTCAAAAATTGTTCTTTTTGCTTAATTTTGCTTTGGATATTTGGTCTCTGTTTTATTTCCATACAAAGTTTGGGATTATTTTTCCTAGATCTTTGAAAAAATGGTGTTAGTATTTTGATGGAAATTTTATTGAATCTCTAAATCATTTCTTTTGGTATGGACATTTTATTGATGGTGATTCTTCTCGTCTAAGAGCATGGGATACTTTTTTTGCAGTTTTTTTTTTTTTGGCCAGAGCTGGGTTTGAACCCACCACTAGCAGCATATGGGGCCGCTGCCCTACTCCTTTGAGTCACTGGCACCACCCAGAATGGGATACTTTTTCATGTGTTTACGATTTTGTTCAATAGTGTCTTGTAATTCTTTTTGTTGAACTTTTTCACCTCTTTGGGTAAAAATATTCCTAGGTATTTTATTTTATTTTTGTTGCAGCTTTTGTAAGTGGTGTGGAGTCTTTGCTATGACTCTCAGCCTGTTTATAGTATATAGAAATGCTACTAATTTCTGCACATTGATTACATAACCTGAGACTTTGCTGAATTTATTCATCAGTTCTGGGAGTATTTTGGTGGAGTCTTTAGTGTTTTTTAGATACACGAACATATTGCCATGTATTTGACAGGGATCGTTCGACCTCTTCTTTCACAATTTAGAAGCCCTTTATTTCTTTCTCTCACCCAAATGGTTCAGCTAGGACTTGCTGAATAGAAGGGTTAAAAGTGGACATGATTATTTTTTTCCACTTCATAAGAAGATGCTTTCAACTTGTCCTCATACAGTATGATGTTGGTTGTGGTTTTATCATATATAGCTTTTATTATTTGAGGCATATTCCTTCTATGCCTAGTTTGTGAGCATATTTATCACGAAAGGATGCTAGATTTTATCCACATCTATTGAGATGATCATAGGGATTTGTTTTTCATTCTTTTTATGTGGTGAGTCATATTTATTGATTTACATCAGTTTAACCATCCTTGCATCCCTGGAATAAAGCCCACTTCATCGTGGCAAATTACGACTTTATGTGCTCTTGGATGTAGATTTTTAGTATTTTATAGATGGTTTTTATATCAATGTTTGTAAGAGACTTTGGTCTATAGTTTCCTATTTTTTTTTCTTGTGTCTTTTTCTGGATTTGGTATCAGGATGACACTGGCATTGTAGGATGAGTTAGGGAGGATTCCCTCTTTCTTGATGTTATCGAACAGTTTTAGTAGGATGGATGCCAGTTCTTCTATGAGTTTGGCTATAATCTGCCTGTGAATATGTCTGGTCTGCTTTGGTTTTTGTTGTTGGGAAATTTTTTTTTTATTCCTGTACATGGTATCAATCTCTCTACATATAATTATTCTGTTCAGGAATTCTATTTCTTCCTGATTCAAAATTGGAAGGTGGTACATTTCCAAAAATTTGCCAATTTGTTATTGATTTACTTGGTTAGGTGCATAGAAGTTATGTAGTAGTCACAGATGATATTTTATATTTCTATGATATCAGTTCTAAAGTCTTCTTTTAATTTTTGATTGAGCTCATTTGATCCCTTACCCTTCTATCTCTATTTAATCTAGCTAGTTACATATCAATTTTGTTTATCTTTGCAAAGAAACACATTTTTCTTTAATTGATACTTTGTACCTTTTCTTAATTTCTATTTCATTTAGATCTTTTCTGAGCTTTGTCATTTCATTTTTTCTCTTCTTAGCTTTCTATTTTGTTTTTTCTTCTTTTCTCTAGTTTCCTGAGCTATGCCACTAGGTTGTTAATGTGTGATTGTTCTATCTTTTTGATGTAAGCATTTCAGGCTATGGCATCCCCTCTCAGCACTTGTTCTTTTGTAGTCCATGTATTTTAGAAGTTTGTTTCATCTTTGTTGTTCACTCATCAAGTATTTTGATTTTCACCTTAAATTTGTCACTGACCCAAGGATCATCCAGCAGCAGGAAGCTTAATTTGCCTGAATTTGTTTAGATTTTAGAATTACTCTTAGAATTGATTTCTAATAACATTCCACTGTGGTCTGAGAAGATACATGATATGATTTCGACTTCCTAATTTTTCTGAGACTTGTTTTGTGGGTTATAATATGATAAATTATATGTATGTGTAGATGATTTTCCCATGTACCTTTGATCCCACAGAGCAGGTTGCTTCTCTTTCTTCTCCTTCACTTTGATAGTCTCGTATTCTCTCTGCATTGATTCCCAAAGCTGTCTCCAAGATGGTTGGTCAGAAGGTGAACATCCCCTCATTGGTTTCAATCCTCTCAGAAAGTGGTATTTGCAAGCTGCTTCTAGTCTGCTATCTTTTCCCCAAGAATATATATATTTGGGATTAGGTATGTATTAATTTTTAATTCCTTTTCTAAAAACAATGTTATCTATACTTTTTTAATTGGGGAGACAAGGCATAAACCTATAGCAGTTGATATGTCCTAATGAATCATGAAGACAAAGCAAAACTAAACAAATTGGCTATTGAACATTATTAGTTCAATAGCCAAGGTATTGTGGTGGGTGCCTGTAGTCCCAACTACTTGGGAGATTGAGGCGAGAGAATTGCTTAAGCCCAAGAGTTTGAGGTTACTGTGAGCTATGACATCATAACACTCTACCAAGGGCAAGATAGTCAGACTCTGTCTATAAAAACAAACAAACAAAAAAAAACTAATAATGTTCATAGCTTAATGAGATCTTTATTGACTACGGGAGTGACAGTCCTGAATGCTTATGTAAGCGTCATTTGGATGTTTGTAACTCAGGGAGTTACTGTGATAGCCTCCATCCATAAGTGAAAGTTGTACACAAGTCAATTGTCTGTAACTCAGAGACTGCCTATATCAAGCATGATATACCTGAACAGAGTGTGGTAAAACCCCTAAACTGTGGGTAGTGATGGCCAGAAAGAATAGGTTCAGCTCATGTGAACTGGCAGGTGTAGAACCTGTCTCTAAATACTTGCAATTTCTATTACTGTCCCCATGCAGCAAGACCTGCTTTGGGGATTTCCAAAATCATTTTGCCATTCTGGTTGCAAACTAATGTACTGGATTTTAAAAAAATTACTATAATGACATGTTCTAAGAAGCAATATTCTTCTAATCAGTTCTCATAACAAATGTGAAGGATGATGATTAACTATCAAGTGTAAAAGTTGCTCCTGCCTGAGTACAAAATTCACAGAGAGGCTGGCGAGGCTGTCATCAGTCTGTTAATATAATTAAGCAGTGCAAAAAAAGTAATAGATGACACACCATGGAAGCCAACGTTACATACTGTTTTTAATTTAGTTCATAAAAAACAGTGTATAGTTTCCTGATTTGCCAGGAAGGAAAGAAATTTGTGTTCTTCCTATGACCTTTTAATTTGCATTCTTAGTTCATCGCCTCCATGTTCTCCTCCCTTCATTTTCCTTCACTAATAATCCCCAGAATACATTTGTTATCTTACAAATTACAAGAAATTATAGCTTGATGTCTTTGACATTTTTGTAGTGGTATTAAGTATTAAGGATGTATCAGATTCCTTCTGGACTATGCATGATGAGTTACAAAATGTTCTAATCTTTTTTACAAACACAGATTTAGTAGAAGAAATGTAGTGACTAATTTTAACATGAAAAATCTAGTCTTAACATAACTTATAGATATATCATAACAAAATTGGAGCCATTGTATATATGTATATACACATATATATATTTTGTATATGCATCTATCATTCAAAATTATTGTAAATATTTTAAGAGTTATGAATCATTTATATTTTTTTCTTATCCTCTACTCTGGGACTTTCTTTCACTCACAAACAAACAAAAGATCCTCCCTCTGTTCCGCTGCATATTTATTATTCAATCTATGTTTATATATAATCCACAGAGAAAATGATTGTCCTACAATAATATCTTTACTTCACATACAATTGCCATAGCTAATGCTATTCTACTTATGGCTATCTTCTCAGATAGAACGAAATCAAGAAAGAAAGCATTAAGTTTAGCAATCACGAAACAAAAATGTTCTTTCTCGTTCAGTATAAATGGAATTCCAAGTCAAACTTTCTGGACTGGAAGAGTATGGGTAACACAAATACAGATTTTGGTGGATTTGACCTTACATATTTATTAAAAGAAAGATTCAAGGAGGCGTCGCATGCTTCCACAGAAATCCCAAATCTGAAACTCAGTCAGCTAAATACATAGTATAATCAGATTGATGGAGTTTTATTAGCTATAAATGCCCAAAATGTTAACATGAACAGACATAAAGCATAAGGCAAATGTTTTAGCTTCAGTGATGACTTAATCAAGTGGTTCATTACGTTACTACATGCCTACTTCTATTCTGTGTGACTCTAGATTCCTAGATAAATTCAAGGTAGCTTTTATTAAGTCCAGGGGTACATGTTTCCATGTTCATGTCCAGCAAGACAGAAAAATTATATTTGTCTTCACACTGCCATTAACAGCTCTGTCATAGGCTGGTCCACAAAGTGCTTGTTCTGGGTAGCATCAAACAACCATCAGCCAGTGTGATGGAGTGTATTAATTACTTTTGTTCTAACTTGGAATTGGTGAGTTAGGATTACCTTTCCTAGAATCACATGAGGCCTGTAATAGAAATTTGGATTTTTTAGGAAAAGAAGAGTATGAAGGTCATAACATGTTTCTACAATAGTAACAGGATAACAAGATATATGCTATATGACCATGGCTTGTAGACCCTGACTTGTGATTTGTAGAAACCAAAACACCTTTCATTTGTAAAAGAATACTCAATTCACAGATTCTTTTTCCCTTGTACAGTATAATGTAGTCTACATCAGAGGGTAAAGAAGATGGTGGTGATCATCTAAACAAGTCACATTACAGATGTGAAAAGGAATCAGGGACCCGGAAGGATAAAATGACTTGTCAAAAACCAAATGTATGGATGTTGGCAGACCAGAACCTACTTGGGTATAATTCCCAGTCCAATATATTAATTACTATTTTTTGAGAGTTATGTGGAAGCAGTGAATTCAAGATAGACAATGTCTTCTAAAGTAAATAGTAAGAACAAAAACACTTATATCTTCCCACTGCTGTGGAAACTGAAGTTTCTAAGCCCTTAACATAATGGTTTCCCAGCTTGGAAATAGTGTAAAAAATAACTTCCCAAGTTAAGAGTATCCTGTTAAAATAAGAAAACCAGATACACTTTTCAAAGAAATACAGCCAGTCATTATGAAAGCACATTGCTCCGTACTTAGGAATTAGCTTGAGTTAGTAGGATTTCCATTATAAAAATACATCATTCTCTATCTGAAGATTAACTAGTGGAAGAAAAAGAAAAGATTTCCCATTAAACTGCTTTCTTTAGTAACTGGGCATAAGAGTATCACTTTGGGAAATGCAGGCACTATTTTAAAGCACAAAGAAAAGTTGGGTAATAAATTATTCTCTTGGACAATGATACCCAAATTTTATCGAGGTGCCTGTGGATAATTTATAATAATTTGTTAAATTTTGGATTTTTCCCTAGTCTTTCTCTCAGTCCACCTAAAATTCTGACTCCCCTGTGGAGCTTTTTATTTTCTTTTTAACTGACAACTCCAGACCTTTCTGATCTCTACCATACCTAAAATTTGAATAAACTCGGATTCGGTAACACAAAGCTTGGCATCAAATTATTCTCTAATGACCTCATGAGACAAAACCTTGGTTCCAAAATAGGATTATGAGCTATTTATTTTATAGAAAAGGAATTAGACCAGTTTCCAACCCATAGGCTCTGAGATTATACCAAAATTTAGAATTATGTTGAGTATGCGGTGGATGAACAATTAAATACAAAGAGTGAAAAAGTTTTCTGTAGAATAATATTATTAATAAATATTTATTATGTAATAGTTATTTCTTACTGTAAAAATTGTGTGACCCGAGAAAAAGGAATAGGGTCAATAGTTGTCACAAAAGTGGATAGCAATTTCTCAACTAAATAACTTGAAATTACTCTGAGTGTGTATGCACGCTTCTGCCTAAAAGTACTTTTCAAAATTGGAAAATACAATGCATGTGTGGAAATGTGCATAAGTTACAAATGGAGACAATAATGGATCAATTAAGAACACTTTAAGAGCACTTGAATCACAGTATCCCTGGAGAAGAAGTTGAATATTGTGAACGTCCGGGAAGGTTTTCATGTCCTTTCACATCAAAATCCTTTTCTCCCTCCCTACTAAATTTTAAATTCTTCTCCCCACCCCTACTTTTCTCAATACTTTTTCCAATGAATCTGAATGACTGAACACTCACAATACTCATTGTTTTGTGCCTCTTTTCTTTAGATCAACATTACTTTTGTGAGATAAAGTCCGTGCATTATACACAGCTGTTGTTTGTTCATTTTTCTGGTTGTAGAAGGGAGTATGAATACTTTACACTTTATGCTAAGGTCATTGAAATGGTGAGTTCTTTCCAAATTTAGACTATCATAAACATTTAATATTCTTCTACATGTTTCCTGGAGCATGTGTATATGCAATTTTATAAGTTTTGTACCTAAGACAGAGGCACATTTGGATAGTTGAGGCCCTATGTTTCATTGCTCTGGTGGGCTGTCCTGTGACTTATAGGATGTGTAGTGACATCTCCAGCCCATGGGATATCCATCCACTAACCCCAACAACTATGAACAACCAAAAATTTCTCGTTATTGCCAAGTGTCCCAAGGGAAGTATCAACTGCCTCTGGTTGATCAATACTCACCTAGGAGTCTTGTCAATTTCTGTACATAAGGGCAAACATTTTCAAAGCAAAATTTCTAATTTTCACTTACGCCTGAGACATTTCATTGTTCAAATTCTCAACAAGATTTGGTGTTAATTAGTTAAAGTGTAACAAAACACCACAGACTGGGTGGTTTAAACAACAGAATTTATTTTCTCGGGTTCTATAAATCTAAGATCAATGTATTGTTTGGTGTGGTTTCTTCTGAACTTGAAGACAGCCCTCTTGTTGTGTCCTCACATGGCCTTTCCTGCTGTGACATCCATTCTTCTGTTCCTCTTATAAGGACGCCAATTATGCTTGATTAGGGCCCCACTCTTACACCTAATTTAACATCAAATACATTTTTAAAGGTTCTGTCTTCAAAAGCAGTCACACTGAAGATTAGCGCACTAACGCATGGATTTTCAAAGGAAACAATTAAGTTAATCACACTTAGCATTATCAGATTTCAATCTTTGCAATTCTGGAGATGTAAATTGAGTATGGTATAGCTAATAATTAATGAGGCTGACACCCTTTCAAAAGTACACTGAAAAGATTTTTAGGTGAGCCATGCAAATCTTCAAGTTTGTGAGCTTTCTATTAAAGACATCAAACCACTTTTTTCTTTTTTTGGTTTAAGATATTTTTTTCTTGTTGATTAGTTAAAGTTCTTTAAACATTACTTTTGTTATTTGTTCTCATTTTGGGTGTCTGTTTCCATTTTTAGGTTTTGTTCTTCACTTCCTTAATGGCTCTATCAAGTTATCAATGAATTAAAAATTTAGTTTTATTGTAATGAAGTTCATAAATCTTTTTTAATTATGGCCTGTGATTTGTATATGAGCTCTAGTGTGAAGTTTAGGGTCAAGTTTTCATTTTTGTTTATGGATATAGAATTGACCAACATCATTTAGTGAAAGACTATCCTTACATACTGCCCTGTTATACCGAATTTGTCATAAATCAAGTTGAAATCATTGAAATCACCGAGTCCCATTTTAGAAATACAGTATATGTTATAATCTCTAGGGAAATGAAAGCTCTCCTTAGTTTGCTTTGAACAAAATTCAGTGCTCATTGCTATGTAGAAGTATTTTAAGCAGCACTATTAAGGGGAGAAATTTGATAAATTAATAAGAGATTACTTATTTCATATGCTCAGTCTCTAAGCTCAGGGCTCTGTTTGAGTTCAGTAGTGCTGAACAAACATTAAATTCCTAATAATGGGAAACTGTGGAAATTCCATCCTCAGAGTATAGAGCAAAGCACTATAGCTCAACTTACATGTCACAGAAAAAGGTTATTTGAGAAAAAATATATGTATTTGATAACTTATCAGATGTTAAATGAGTGGGGATGACTTAAAATCATTTTAACATGTATTAGGACCACTGTGTGTCAAATTAGTTCTTGCTGTACATGACATTTTTAAAAATCCCAGTATAGCCCGGTAAGTTAATTATGTTATTAATCCTATTTATCTTGCAAGAAACTTTTATGCCCAAACATTCTGAGTCAATGATACTGTCAGAATTTGATCTCTTTTCAGAGTCCAGAGTTTGCACACTCTTGATGAGTTAGTTACAATGTATCAAGAAAGGATGAAGGGGAACCACATTAAGTGTTTTTAAATATTTGAAGCTTTCTAAGTGGAAAGCAGAAGAAATATCACAGTGTCCTAATAAGAGTTGAAAATCAACGGATGAGTTTCAAGGTGCTGGTTTTTGTCTCTATGCCAGGAAAGAATCTACACTTAATTTCACAATCTTTCTTCTGCAAAATTATAACAAATCCCCTGGGGCTCAGGAATTTTCTAGCACTTGTGGTATTTAAAAAGCTAGAGGAAACTTTGGCGTTCAATGGAATGTCAGACTAAAAGACTTCTAATTTCTACCCCAAATAAAAGATACTGCAATTCATTACTTAAAAAAAAATTATGTATTTATTATTCTACTTAGCTCAGTTTTGTAAGTTTATAAATATTCCATAAAATACATATGAAATATCACCTAGTAGTTAATAATAAATATTTACAAATACAGCAAAAGATTATAAATTTAAAATGAAAATAAATGTAATATCTGCTTAACTTCCCTTATCAAAGATACTTTTTAAAATTATTTTTATTAAAATGACAAAGGATTTGTATCGTGTCTGTGCAGTTTACAAAACATTTATTATTTTTAAAACATAAACCGAAACCCCACAGATTTATCACCATTCTTGTAAAGCTAGCAAGATCGTTGTAATTAAGGCAGCTGATCAACTGCAGATATTATATACAGTAGAAAACTTGTCCAAAGTTACTAAAGTAACTGCAAACAAACAGACTTTATCTAACCACTGAGTCTATAAAGATGACAAAGGTGACAATAATAAATGTTTAAACTCTCAAGCATTTCTGAAAATCAGCAATTCTGTAGCATTTTTCTGATAATTACAGTCTGTACATTTATCCCATTATTGGTTCCCATTATCAATAGTAATTATATGGAAGGACACAGATAGGATTGGCATAGGCTGTACTATTGGAATATATAACTCCTGAATTTAAGCATTTTAATGTCAATGTATCACTTAAGCAGTGCCTGCCATAGGTTTGAACTTCTCTATGGGGCTGATGTCCCCTTTGAAGTAAATCGGCAATTGTCTCAAAACTTGCATTTTTGGTTCCATTATCTCAAAGCATCACTATAGCGAGTAGAGTAATAAAAATGTCCATCAGTTACAATGATGTGTGTGTGTGGTAATGACAGAGCACAATAATAAAGAACATTCATACAAGTGGAAACATATAACTATTCCATATGAAATTGCTAATCCTGTGGTCAAAATTAGGGATTTTGACTGTTTTAAATAAGATGATTAAAATTGTATGTGTATCCCCCATGTTATGCTTGAAAAACTAAAGGAAAATATTAATACATTGGTCTTTAACAATTGAACTTTGACAAGAACAGGACGAAGACCTTTTAGTGCCTGGGTTATTCATGAAATGCACTCAGTCTTAGAAAAGGCATCCTGGTTAGGGTTCGGTTCATGGATTTGTACTTAAGCTAAGTAATAATGACATCAACTAAGGACAGAATCATTAGACTAAATCCATACAAACTGGTTACGTGAAATATTTAATTGTTTTGTCAGGCAAAGTTTGGTTAAATTGACATTCAGTATTATCTTACAAATAATCTCAGAATGGTAGTTACATAATAAAATATAAATGCAATTTAGATATACTTAAGTTTTATTTCAGAGAAGACAAGTTATTTTGATTTTGGCTTGACATAAAGTGGTATGTGCCACAATTTGAGGCAATGGTTTGAGAA
>CAUYQV010162712.1:0-38862 GCA_963574575.1 Galagoides demidoff | reverse complement strand
TTGGCTAAGGCGCCAGCCGCATACACCTAAGGTGGCAGGTTCGAATCCCCAGCCCGGGCCCGCCAAACAACAATGATGGCTGCAACCAAAAAATGGCCAGGCGTTGTGGTGGGCGCCTGTGGTCCCAGCTACTTGAGAGGCAGAGGCAGGAGACTCTCTTGAGCCCAGGAGTTGGAGGTTGCTATGAGCTGTGATGCCATGGCACTCTACCCAGGGGGATAGTTTGAGGCTCCGTCTCAAAAAAAAAAAAAAATTCCTACAAATTGCTAATGACATGTTAATGGTCATTATATTTATATGAAAAGGGTTTACCTATGAGTGTTCTTTCCTCCTTTGCATTCTTTAGACTTTTTCCAGTTTTCTACAATAGTGATATACTTATGGCTTTATTTTCATAGATTCATTGCCAATAGAGAAGAAAGGGAGAGAAAGGATGTTGGGAACCTTTTTGACCTCTTCTGTAGTTCAACATGCTCTTGACCACTGGTGCATTTGTTGCATGGCCAACCAAGATAGGAATAGGTGTTCTCCCCACATTAACTAGTCGGTCAGATGTGTGGCTTACCTGCTTTTTTTCTCCAGGTATCAGAATTTTACTCTAATACCAACCTATGTAAAATATAAACTCACAGGAAGATTATAGTGAGGAAAACTAATATTTAATACCTAGTAATTCTGATACTTAGATTACCCCCGCAAAATTTACCTGCTAACCCTGCATCCCATGGTGGTAACTATGAATGACTTAAGTATAAGGATAATCTTTAAGTGCCCTATAATTTCTATCACTTTAAATAAAATTAAGTGAAAACCATGTGTCTACTCAACAAATGCAACTTCTAGGCAGATCCCTCACCACTTGCCAAAGAGATAGTTATCCCCCTGCCACTCCTAGAAAGATGATCTGTTATCTACCACCATAGATACTGTTATCTTCATTTTACAGAAACACAGTTGGTTAGAGATAGACCAGAAGAAGACACTTGTCTTTCTTACCCCAATGTCTGTCCTCCTTCTATAGTACCATGTTGCCAGAACATCACAAAACTATAAAATCAGATAAAGAATGGCTGGTTTAGAATTTATAGAGTGAAGACTATGTATAGTTTATTACTCAGACACCTTAAGCAAAGCAGTAACAATTCTGTTGTTAGCTGCTAGACTGTCTTCACTAGGAAATATAAAGAAATCCCTAACCCGGTTATGGATAAAGAAATATTTCTGTTTTAACCTAGCTCAAGTGCTCCTTCAAGTTAATCATTCTGTTCTGTTTGTTTGTTTGCTTGTTTTGTACATTAACTGCTCTTCTGAGACCCATGCTGTTCACATCCTAATGATTTCTTTGTTGTAATGGCTACTTTCTTCTTTTAGGGCTTAAATGTTAATTGCAAAAAAGATTTATTCATTTATTCTCCCTTCAGAAACTGTTAAAAGCTCTCATTTTAGATTTAATATTAATTAAACATATTTCTTGCTCTCTAACTAGCTCTGCTATTACTGGCTATTATATAGATCCATGTAATTCTGGGACATAGAAAAGATACGTGCTACTTCAAAGTGCTCATTTCAAACGACTGGCTGTCTTATCTCGAAAATTAAATATCTGTATTTAAGCCATTTCCGATCTTCTGTTCCCTGTGTCTAAAAGGAAAATTTTGTGTAATCTGTGGCTTTTTGAGAACGAAAACAGTTATTATCTGATAACTAGGTATCCTACCTTGGAGCTTGAATTCATTTACTGTTACTTACAATATGGCAACCTCCATATTTCTACCCCGACCACAGCAGCAGAGTGTGAGTACTGTTTCAGGCTCATGAAACTACCAGGATTCTTGAATGGAAAACTTCATTTCATCCTGTGCCACTGTTCCCTATACATGTCTTCACTCATTACCACCATTAATTTCTTCTTCAGAGCCATCTTCTTATAAAAGCAATAAATAAATTACATTACTATAAGCCTCAGTGGATTTTGTTCAGGGAAAAAAAAGTCCCAGGGATTTCATCCTGAAGTTTCTTTCACTGTTCTGTACTCATACCTGCATGTGTGTGAATGATCATGACACAGTGCTCCAGAACTGGAGCCATCATGGGCTCCAGATCCAGCTCTCCTGGTTTGAATCCAGGCTCTAAAACCTACTAAGTTTAACCAAACAGTATTTATATATATTTTTTAAACTATAGGAATAAAGAAAAAAAATGAAATATTGGCCCCTAAATCTGATATAAATTGTTAGAAAAGAAAGTTTTTGTTTCCTTTGCTCTGTTTATTCTGGATTTTATCCCTTTTTCTAGTTGATGAAAGAAATAGGGGGAGGGGTATATTACAAAGAGAATGTAAATTTTTAGTAATGACCATGGGAGACTGCATTGTATTTTGATGAAAGCGGACTGTGAAGATCAAGTTTTTGCTTTCTTTGGTCCTTGGTAGAATCTTGTACAAGGAATTCTCCACCCAAGATGGACAAGAAATGCCTGTTAATGAATCTGAGACAGTGATCATTTAATATTGAATATTTCTTAAAATAGATTTTTTTCTCCTGTTTGGTTTGAATTATGTTCTCCTAAAGCAGACTCATCTAGCAAAAATGTTACTGTAAACAGGAATCACAATGATACTTGCGAAATGGTTAGATCCCTAACTTAGAGCTAAGGAAAACTTGGATTGAAGCTTAAAGAGCTTGACCAAGAACCCATAGTAAGTTACAGGTATGTGGCATAATCACAAACTTATACCCCAGGAGCTACATGTCTTCCATTTAATGCTACATCAATTTTGTTTAGTAGAAATAGTAAATAGATTGAGAGTAGTGGACACTTTGGAAAACTAAATAGATTTATTCTTCTACCCTCCTCAAAATAAGAATGTCATAGAGAAGGCAGAAAAAATCACTGGCAGAAGGGAGCTCAGAAAAGGAGGAATAAGGTGTCATGCGCCCATTCTGTATTTTGAAATTTTGCCTAAAGCTGACTTGCAATTCCCTTTCTCCTCCTCCTTCCTATTTCACATGCACTGCTATTTCCAGAGTCCCAAACACTGGTGAGTAGTGTTGGTAATTCAGCTATATTCAGGTAACTTCAATAGAATCTCTTGATATCAAGGAAAATAGCTCATTTAAACTGAAGGAGAAAGGTAAATTTGTAAAGGGAAATAATCTTTAATAATGTCCTAGAATGGGGAGATGCCTGTGGCTCAGTGAGTAGGGTGCTGATCCCATATACCGAGGATGGAGGCTTTGAACCCACCCTGGCCAAACTGCAACAAAAAAAATAACTGGGCATTGTGGCGGGTGCCAATAGTCCCAGCTACTCAGGAGGTTGAGGCAAGAGAATCGCCTAAGCCCAGGAACTGGAGGTTGCTGTGAACTGTGACACCATAGCACTCTACCAGGGTGATAAAGTGAGACTTTGTCTCTAAAAAATAATAATAAATAATAATAATAATAATAATTTCCTGGAGCAAAAAGGTAGAGAGCACTTCTTGACTGCACAAGGATTTAGAATGAAGAGTTTGCAAGCTGGAGCCTACATGTGCCATCACATAGGAACCTCTGTCTGCTGTGGTCTCTCTTTCTAACTCATCTATTTCTCTGTGCAGACCAGCTTTCCTCTGCTCCTCATGTGCAGACCCAAGATATGCATTCCTCTATCCCTCCTGACCCACCCACCCAGCTCTGATTTATCATGACCTTCCTGGAAAATACTGTATTCCAGTAGACCCATTTTCCCTCCATCTCAATCTCCAATCCTGAATTCCCAAGCGAGAGAGTAGGTCTGACGGTGTGGAGCCTTTGGACATGTTTCATTTTAACCAGATATCCCTACTTTTGTTCCAACAATTGTTGCCATCAATCAGGCAATGGCCACATTAAAATGTCATGGTTCCCTTTATGATAAGGGAAAGTTCTAAGATCTAGGACTGCAACTTGGAAGATAATTTCAATTTGAGTCTGACTAGTATTGACAATGTTGTTTTGTTTTGTTTTTTAATGAATTTACCATTTCTAATAGCTGATTTATAAATAAAATTTTAAACATAATTTAGGCATAAGTAGGAAACTCCTTTCTTGTAATGAAGAAGAAAAATCAGAATGATGATTACTTAGTGTGAATAACATCAAATACATGACAAAAACCTTAACAGTCATAATTGCTAGTATATGTCACCACTTTATAAAGTGCAATTATCTGAGTAATTTGTAATTATCTGTTGCATTTAGTATCTACATTAAAAATATAAGATGAATATGTACATATTCAGATAAACAATTACTATATAATATTATGATGACATCAGAAAAATATGAATTTTAAAGAAATTAAGATGAGTAATGCAAAAGCTAGATCACACTACAAATGACACTAAACATAGAAAATGTATAGTTTAAGTCTCAGTTACTTCTTGGTACAGGAACTCAAATTTTCTAGGCCTAGGTAAGCTCAGGAACCAGTCTCATCCCAGATCCCGTCTCTGGGCACAAACAAGCTGCCTTTTTCAGGCCTCATTCAAAATGCCCATCTGTGAAATAAATGAGAATTAAATGTTAATGAAGGTTAGGAAAGTACAGGTATAAAAACTGTTAAGAATTGTATAGGTTATAAATTTCAACCTTTCAATTTTTGCAAGCTAAAATTCATGTTCTGTAAGTGTCAAAACCAGTATGAATTTTGTTTATCAAAAAGGTTTTACGGGTGTCACAAATTTTAGGGGCATAATGACTGAAATCATAAATTCTGACATGTGAATTTATGAAAATTTATAACATATATGTAGTTATATATGTTAATTTCACATTAGCTAGGACAATCCTAGCTAATGTGAAATTCATTTTGTAAATTGGAGTAGGCAATAATACAGTTCTTAATGAGACTTTTAGGGAATTAGAAAAGAAATACTATGTTAAATTGATCTTTTTAAAAAGTAATGACTTAAGATTTCAGATTGAGATGACAGGAAATGTCAGAATTAAATAATACAGATTCATGTAGAGGGGTTATCTAGAATGGGAGCTGTTTTAGCATAAAAATGGAAGTAAAAATCATACCATCCGTTTAGAAAAATCAGAACCTCACAGACCTGTACCAAAGTACTACAAAAACATGTTTTGTACTTTTTCTTAGAGGATAGGGAGATTTTATTCTTTTGTCAGTTTCCATTTCCACTCATCTCTGTTCTACCTGGGCTGAGTGAATATGCCAAAATCCCATGAGAAAGCTGTTCTCATTTTGGCTTGGCCGGGAACCAGAGATAGAGAACATCTCCAGGGATTTCCAAGCGAGCGTTGTAGGTATGAAATGTTTGGAGTGTTTTGATCAGGTTTTGGACAAGAATGTTAATTATGTTTGTTCAAATGCTCTTAAATTTGTAAAACCTTCAGGCCAAATTTCCCATGACTCTGACTAAAGAGTGATGTATCACACCCGCATATGAGTCTGAGTCAGCTGTGGCTACACTTTCTCAGAAGCCTGTGGCTTCTCAGCGCCTCCATCAATGAGCCAAGAATGAAGGTTGGTGGGCACTGAATCTATTATCTATATCCTAGACTGAATCTATTATAACTTCAACCAGGCTCTGTCACTTTGTACCTTGTCATTAGGACACTTAAAAACAAATCAGCAGGGACCCCCAGGAATTCTCAGTCACTTCTTCATACAGGAACCCCCATTTTCTAGGACTGGGTGAGCTCAGGAATCAGTCTCAATCCCAGATTCCCATCTCTAGGCACAAACAAGATGCCTTTTCCAAGCCTTCTTCAAGGAAGGTCATGAAAATAGCAGCCTAAAACGTTCTGGGTGTTTCTTCCTGGAGTAGGCAGCATGCACCTTAATGTCTAAGGCAAAAATCACGACTCCCATTCCTGTGCTAATTTTGGAATCATTTTCTGCCTGCATACGTCTAGCCAGTTGTGACACCCTTCCCCAAAACTGCCTGCTCACAGTATAGAATTTAAACCCCTGGACTGAAGGCACACTTCCCACTTGGATTCCCCTTGTCTGCTGCCCGAGGTTCTGTTCCTCCTACTTTTGTTCCTTTCCACTACATTTTCAAGTTTATATGGGTAGAGATTTTCACAGTACTCTATGGTGGATGTATGGGTACTTTAGGGAAGAATCATATCTTGATGTGCTTGCATTGCTAGAAAAAAATGATTTAATAAGCTTAAAACCAATTTTCAATTGTTTATTATAAGTTGATGCAGATGGTGGGCAAAAGGGAACAGAGATGGGAGAGAAACCCAAATTCTGTTGCAAAATGTGAAGGTCTGAAGCCTGTCTTTTTCAAGCAGACTGTCTTGCTAGAGCTTCACCCCTCTCCAGTGCAGCTTGGCTCAGAGGTCACTGAGCACTGGGAGACTAGGCTTGCCATGGGTGGGAGTGCCCTCTCAGGGAGAGTTAGTACATTTAGGGAGTTAGTGAGGGAACACTGAACTGGCGGGAGACAGGGCAGGTGCCTAATCATTGTTAAGAGAGAAGAAGCCTCTCAGGAAGACAAGGAGGAAAATACCTCATTTCTTCTGTCATCTTGGTATTGGCAGCAGCGCCAGTTCATCTGCACCTGAAGCTTCCAGGGGTAGGCGGGGCGGGGGGTGGTGTTAATCACCACTCCTGAGATTTGTGTGCATGGTCTGATTGGGATCTGCTTTGACATCCTATTCTTGGACTGGCTTACCTATCCCATGTTCTGTTTGTGTTAAGATCATAAATAACTTAGAGTAAAAAAAAGTAAGAGGTAAATGAGTCTAATTCATGTAGTTAGTTAGAGAAATCATTTGGTTAGAAAATGCAAGCCCAGCAAGAACCATGATGTAAGGGTTTAGCCTTCCCTGCCAGATTGTTTAAAACAGTGATGTGTGTAATAAAAATGGAGCAAGCCTCGAGCTAGGGGCTTCCACTGCTCCTCATGCTTGAAGGTGGACAGCCTTCTGGCCAGCTTTAAAAGACATCCTTCTTGCATCTTTGAATCTTCATTTTCCCTCATCCTCTCATCTCCTCCAGTCACTGGGAAAGAACTCACAGTGCAGTTTGGGGCTGGTCCCCAACAGAACTCACAGATGATATTTTGTATTTCTGTGGAATCAGTTTCAATATCTCCTTTTTCATTTATGATTGAGCTTATTTGGGTCTTTTCTCTTCTATTCCTTGTTAATCTAACAAGAGGTCTATCGATTTAGTTTTTTTCAAAGAACCCAACTTTTTGTTTTATTGATCTTTTGTCTTACTTTTCCGTTTTCAATTTCATTTAGTTCTTCTCTGACCTTAGTTGTTTCTTTTCTTGTGTGACTTTTGGTTTGGTTTGTTGTTCCTTTTCTAGTTCCTTGGCACATGTCATTAGATTAATTTGTGATCTTTCTGTCTTTTTGATGTAGGCATTTAAAGTTATGAATTTTCTCCTAAGGACTTCTTTGGCTGAATACCATAGATATTATTGCTTTTGTCCCCTTTTTCATATGGGTCAAGAAATCTTTTTATTTCTATCTTAATTTTATCATTGATCCAGTAACTTTTCAGCAGCATCAATTTGTTCAATTTTCATGACTTTTTGGAGAATTAGATGTCTCTCTTGGTGCTGATTTCCAGTTTCATTCCACGTTGATCTGAGAAGATACTTGATATAATTTCAATTTTTATGAAACTGAAATGTTTTGTGCCATTTTTTGTGACCTAAAGTATGATCAATCTTGGAGAATGTTCCATGTGCTGATGAAGAGAATGTATACTCAGTGGTTCAGGGGTAAAATGTTCTCTAAATGCCTGTTTGGCCCATTTTCTTCCAGAGTATATTTAAGTCCAATGTATCTTTATTTAATTTCTGATTGAATGATCTGTCCAGTTATGTAAGGTGAGTATTGAAGATGCCAGCAAGTCTGATGCTGTCCTTTATCTCATTAATTAGAGCTAGAGTTTGTGTTATGAATCTGTGTGCTCTTGTGTTAGGTACAAACAAATTTAGGATTCTCTGTATTCTTGTTGAATTTCTCTCTACCATTATAAAATGACTTTCTTTGTCTTTCTTTACTATTATTGATTTAAAGTCGATTTTATCTGATATGAGGATGGCTATATCTACTTTCTTTTAGTTTCTAATTGCATGGTGTGTTTTCCAACCCTTCCCTTCGAATCTATATGAATCGATTGTGGATTAGGTGTATTTCCTGGAGATAGCAGATAATTTGCTTGTATTGCTTTTTATCCTGTCAGCCATCTAAAACCTCTTGAGTGGTGAATTCAAACCACTCACATCAATTGATAGAATTCATATGTGGGATTCTGTTCTGTCAATCCTATTGGGTAGTATCTTGTTGCTTGTCCCCCCCCCCCATCTTGTACTGTTATTTTATATGAACTCTGAGCTTTAGCTTTTGAGCAGTTTTATACTGGTAGATTACCACTATGCTGATCCATGTATAATATTAGCAATTCTGACTATTTCCTGTAGGGCAGGTCTCATCTTGACAATTTCCCTCAATGTTCACTTATCTGGAAGAGTCTTTATTTCTTCTTCATTTATGACACTTTGCAGGATATAAAATTCTATGCTGGCAGTTGTTCTGTTTAAGAAGACTAAAGATGGGTCCCCAATTGCTTCTAGCTTGTCAGGTCTCCATTGAGAAGTCTTCCATTAGCTTAATAGGTTTTCCTTTGTAAGTTACTTGATGTTTTCATCTTTCACCTTGCAGGAGTTCCTTCCTGGGTTGTCTCTGGCCAATCTGATGACTAAGTGTCTTGGTAATTGCCTCCTTGTGATGAATCTCCCAGGAGTTTGTTTAGCTTCTTGTACCTGTATATCTACATCTCTGATTATGTAAAAAAAAACCAAATATAAGAATTATAGGCATTTCTAAGGGTAAAGAAGGAAAAAACACAAGGGCTAAAAGACATATTTGAGGAAATAATTGAAGACAATGTCCGTGGCTGGTTTTGTAACCCTTGTTTTATTTCTTCTTCATCCTCAAGGATGCTAGTGATTCTTATATTTGGATGTTTTACATAATCCCATATTTCTTGTAGGATTTGTTCATTCTCTGTTTATTATTTTTGACTGACTAAGTTAATTCAAAAGAATTATCTTCCAGCTCTGAGATTCTTTTCTCTGCCTGGTTTAGTCTATTCTTAAAACTTTCTACTGTGTTTTTTATTTCTTTAAATGAATTTTTCATTTCCAGAAGTTGTATTTGGTTTTTTGGTTATATTTTGATCTCTTTAGTGAATTTTTTATTCATTTCCTGAATGAATTGGTTTTCTGTTTATGTTTGTTAGTTTGTTTTTGTTTTGTTTTTTGAGCTGGTTTTCCACTTTCTCTTTCATTTCATTGCGCTTCCTTACATCCGTATTTGGAATTCTTTACTATCATTTCAATATTTTCATTTTGGTTGGTATCCATGGATAGACAGCTAGTATTTCCTTTATGGGTGTCCTTTTGCTCTCATTTTTCATACTTCTGGAATTCTTTTGCTGATTCCTTCTCATTGGAGCAGCCATTGCTTCTTATTTTTAGATTTTCTTTTATTTAGATGGGACTTCCCCCACTCAGATAGATGTGTTTGTAGCATACGTTGGGTAAGAACATTTGACTTTGTTTTGGGGTGCTTTAATGGTGACCTAAGTTCTGGATAGATTCTTTGGTTATATATATCCTTAGTATGGTGATTTTCTCAGTTGCCAATTGTTTGTAGGCTATAGTAGTGTTAAGCTGTATATGTAGGCAGATTCCCTGTCTCTCTCTGATGAGAGAGGATGGAGGTGTTTCAAATTCTTTCTCTTTTCCTAGCCCTGTCATCTTTTTAACACCGTGAATTATACTGACATGCCCAGTGTAATGGCTGAAGTAGTAGATGGTACCTGAGGGTGAGAATAATCCTCACCTTATATGAATGAGTCAGCAAATGCTATAAAAGGCTATGCAAATTGGCTTTTTTTTTTTTTAATTAAGTGGTGCTTACCAAAAGGAACAAGGCACAGTGTTTTGGGGGGAACCTAAGACTGGATGTAGCTTCTGGAGAAGCATTCAAATACCCCTGGTGGTAGCAGGGTGAGTCCTTCCAGGTAAGTCCTTTTTCTCTGTCACAATAAAGGTTCATAGAGAAGTGAGGCTGAGTGGGGTGGGTTGGGTGAGCTTGCCCTCAGACTCTACAAAAGCTGTTAAAATAGCTATTTTAGTAAGACTCAAAGATCTGCTCCCAGTCTGTGGGGAAAGCCACCAGGAAGGGACAGCAATGCCCCTCTCTAACCAGCCAGAAAGTTTGCTTGTGGATACTGGGACATATGAGATTCTCAATCTGGCTCTCAACAGTGAGTTTCATTCCCTTCTTCCCTCCTTTGCTTTGCAGTCTTACTCTGGCATCCACTAGCAGGCCGGAGCCCATACTAGCTGAGTTTCCCATAATTGTGCTGCAGGCTAGGAGCACCCCTGCCTAGAAATGTAGCCTGGGATGACAGTATGGTCCTCCCATGGGGGTGTTGTGCTTTGTGAGCACATCATAGCTGGGACCCACACTGCATTCTCCTCCCAGTTCTGCCTATCAGGGATCCCATACTTCCTGAGATTAGTGCACAAATATCACCTCCATACCTTCTGCAACATGCTTAAGTCCTGGGCATATGGAATCTGGCCTATGAGCCTGTCTGTGAGTTCCCAGAGATTAATTCCTAATTCTGCCAGGGCGAAGCATACTGACCCAAGTTGCCTATGGGGTACTCAAGCAGGTTTGTTGTCCCTCTGCTTTGGGGTGTGTCCTGCTATGATGAAGCCACTGGGTAAGCAGCACAAAGGAGGGCCAGTTGGCAGGTAACTCATAGTCTGACTGTCCCTCTGTATCCACTACAAGTAAAGGTTTGAGCCCCACTGTCACTGTGGAAGCCTCAGTATAGTGGCTTAGTTGTATCTCATGGTAGCCATGTGTGGAGAAGGGGAAGGGGATGAAAAGAGTCTGGGAAAGCTAGCAATCTGGTTATCTCTGTCTCTCTATCTCTGAGAGGCAGTTCACCCAAAATGTCCAGGCTATGGGGTCACACAGATCCCCTAGAATCCACTGGACCCCTGTAACTCTTGAAATCTGAGCTGAAGTTGGGAAATGTTTATGTGGCAATGAACAAGACAAAAACTGAGGGTTAACCCCCTGGAGGGGGGGGACAAAGGTGATGGTAGGTAGAGAAACAATATGGCATATGTTATCTTGGCCTCAAGTATGTAGTGTTGGGAAGTACCCCAGGGGTGCTAAGAGCCTGGTTTTGTTCACAAAGAGCTCCCAGTTTACTGGTGGCAGCAGCTTTGGGGCCTATAAAAGTAGAAAGTCACTTCAACAACTCAAGAGCCTGATGACTGTCAGAGGTGTGAGTGTAGGAGAAATGACCAGGTCGACCTACACTTTCCACTGAACTCTATGCCTCTCAGGGATTGATCACTGCTAATAAATGATCCTCCTTGTCCCACTCCACAGCCTCTTCCTGTGGAGGCTCTTGTAGGTTCTTGGCACCCTCCCTTCAGAATTACATCCAACCTGTGTTTGTTTGTATTCTCTCCATCCAAAACTTCCTTCCTCCTGAGATGCTTTGGCAGCTGGTATCTTTGGTCAGCCATCTTCCCAGTCTCCAATTCCTCTATTCTTGAAGATCCCAGAGTCTCTTAAGATTCTTGGGTCTGCCAGGAATCTACCTCCTTTCTCACTGTAAGGCTAAGAATCCTCAATTAGGTATCAGGCTAATTTTTTCAAGAAGGCTTTCTAAGCAATAGAAAAATCAACCTTATAAAGTCAATCTTGTCTCCTCATATCTGATTCTATGCACATCATTCTCAAATATGACATGCCAGTCAAACCTTAATAATATAGCCAATTTTCCCAATTATGTTCTGTTAAAAGAAGAATGGATTCTTATTGAACTTATGCAAATAACTATATTACCATGAAAAAAATACTCAATAATAGTTTCCAGATTCTGGAGGGGTCAGGTCAGGAAGAAAAGATAAATGTTTAATTTTTGTTTACAAAGGTACAATCTAGTTGATTATTGTACCTCAAGAGAAAAAAGAAAGAATTTCCTTAAAAATCAAAAAAATAGAACATTAAAGATCCAGCAATGTTCTAAACTAAAGGTCATAAAAATTATAAATCATTCTGCATCAGTTCATTCAGTCCCATGTAATTAATTCTTATTCTGTTTGATCCTGAGCCAGCAGTTTTATGAATCTGTCAGCTTCTCCACTAGAGTTTGGAAATCCTTAGTCACTGGTATAATCTCAAATTTGTTTAAGATGGGCAACCAGATACCTGTATCCAGAGAATCATCCTTTCCATGGGTCTCTGACATAACTCCTTCCATGGAAGATGAAGTATTTTATCTTGGACAGATTATCTTGATTGCAAGAGCTGTCTGGAAAGCCCTAGAAGACAATAATATCTATGAATGACAAATATTTTAAATAGCCATCATTAAAGGCATGAGGAAATTTATCATAAAAATAATGTAATTAATAAGGAAATTTGGTTGTTTCTGTAGCATACAATGTTATAAGATAAAAATAAGAATTATAATAGATGACATTATATAACTATGAAGTACAGGAATAACTTGTATCTTTACAAATATAACCCAGATAAATTTAAGTATCTCTTCTCATTTAAAAATGTATTTCAGGGTGGTACCTGTGGCTCAAAGGAGTAAGGCACTGGCCCCATATACCAGAGGTGGCGGGTTCAAACCCAGCCCCGGCCAAAAACTGCAAAAATAAAAATTAAAAATAAAAATGTATTTCATGCAATTCAATCTATAAAATAAATCTAGTTTTTTTCACATCTCTTTACAAGGTATAAGAACAAACACTGCAATTTTTGAAGGGTCTTCTGGGAAGTCTCAAAATAATTTTGAGATCAAGATTTTATTTAGGGGTCTATACCCATAGTTCAGTGGTTAGGGTGCCAGTCACATAGATTGGGGCTGGAGGGTTCCAACCCAGCCCAGGCCTGCTAAAATAACAATGACAACTACAAGAATAATAAAAACAATAGCAGGGCATTGTGGGGGGGGGTACCTGTAGTCCCAGCTAGCTACTTGGGAGACTGAGGCAAGACAATCGCTTCAGCCCAAAAGTTTGAGGTTGCTGTGAGCTGTGAGGCTACAGCACTCTACCGAGCATGACATAGTAAGACTCTGTCTCAAAAAAAAAAAAAATTTTATATATATATATATATATATATTATTTAGGATTTGATTTAGGAAGGCAAAATACCACAAGTTGTCAAAAGTGTTAAAAGGTTGAGCACTGGATTAAATAGGATCACAGACAACTATGAAACCATACCTGGTTACCTATACAACCAAAGTGACAATAGGAGATTTTAAAATTAAATGTAGGAGGTAAGGTGCTTGTTAATAAAATAAAATGATGACAGAAAAGTTAGCTCTTTAAAGTTGAAAAGACTCAGTTCTCTTAAATGATAGGCAAGTGTCCTCGAACTATAGTCCACGGGCCACATGCAGCCCACCTGGGACATTTATCTGGCCCGCCGGGTGTTTTTGCCGCCACTGCCTGTCCTGCTTAGCAGTGGACTTGTCCTGGGGCCCACAGTCCAAGCCCTCCAACGGTCTGAGGGACAGTGAACTGGCCCCCTGTTTAAAAAGTTTGAGGACCCTGTGATAGAGGTGCTAATAAAACCAACATCAAACACATGGAATTATTCCGTTTAGATAAAGGATATTTGTCTTCTAGGTGGAATACACAAAAGGTAAAGAAAACCTCTAACCTTTTATTGAGAACAGACCAATCATTTAAGAAACTGTGATTTTTAAAGGGAGAAAACTAAACACCTGCTTTGCATTGATATTATATATTTTTATATTGATATTAAAGTTCATTTTTAAATGTCATAATAAGTCCATGCAATCTTATCTTGACCAAGAAGAATCATTCTTTCTTTTTCTTTAGAGGAAATAAATAAGATAGAATCTTTCCCTTTTTCTCTTTTCTGCAGACCCTTTGCAACTTTCTGTATCCATTCAGGTTTTTGTCTTTCACATTCTCATTCTGGACCAAACTTTAAACAATTTCTGAATAGGTATGTTAGGCTTTTTTTTTTATAACAAAATAATGTCTACATTCCTTCAAAACTCTTCATATAAACCTTTTTCCTTTTAGCCTTATTATAGTAGTCTCATTTATATGCAAGTGAATAGATAATAATTTTTAGCCTTGCAAACTTTATTCTACAGAGAAGTCTGTTAAGTAGTCAATTATGAATTGCCTATCATATACCACCATTTTGTGCAGATTACCAAATTTTATGAATATACCATCTTACAACTTCTAAAGGTATATGCTTCCTCACAGTACAAATTCTCAATGTGGAACAGCAAATAAACAAACATCCTTAGTCTCTCTGTCAAAATAATGAGCCAAAGATAAATGCTAAACAATTTAGTAAATAAAATATTATCTGGCTTTAGTAGTAAAGCTAAGTAGAATAAAAATATATGCTCATATCATGTTAAATGTTTAATGGTGACAACTCAGAAGGTATGATTTTTGTTAAGGTAACAGTGTTCATAACGTAAGGTTTTTATTAAAGTAACTATATTAAACTAATCTTATTTCCAAAGATTTACCCAAGTCAGAATGGGTAGATAATCACATGCTATAAGTCTGACAAAGAGCTATAAACCAAAATCTACAAAGAAGTCAAGAAAATAACCTCAATAACTGGGCAAGAGACATGAACAGAACCTTTTCTCATGAGGATGGATGAATGGCCAACAAACACATGAAAAAATGTTCATCATTCCTAATTAACAGAAAAATGCAAATCAAAACTGCTTTGAGATATCACTTCACCCCAGTGAGGATGGACAACATCACAGGGTGCCAAGGCTACAGATACTAGATTAAGTGTGGAGACATAGGAAGACTCATGCTTTATTGGTGTGACTGCAAACTTATCCAGCCTTCATGGAAAGAAGTATGGAGACTCCTCAAAGAACAAAAAGTAAAGCTTCCATTCAATCTTGCAATGCTATTACTACCCAAAAGAAAAAAGTCATTTTACCATAAGGACATTTACACTCAAATATTTATAGCAGCTCAATTCACCATTGCAAAGATGCAGAAACAACCCAAGTACCCATCAACCCATGAATGGATTAATAAATTGTGGTATATGTATACCATGGAATACTATTCAACCATAAAAGAAGATGAAGACTTTGTATCTTTCATATTTACCTGGGAGGATTTAGAGAACATTTTCCTAAGTAAAGTATCACAATAATGGAAAATTAAGCATCCCATATTCTCAATACTAAATTCAAGCTAATACATTAATAAATATAGGCCCGCATGAAAGAAAAACACAATTAAACTCAAGAGCAGGTGGTGAAAACTGTCAGTGAGTTCACTCCTAATGGGTATGATGTACAGGGTTATTGCATACTTCCTGAGTAAAGAAATACAAACAATGTAACCTAATCACATGTAACTTCATATTAATCAAAAATTAAGAAAAAAGATTTCCCCAAATCACATGAACTTGAAAAATGTTTGTTAGTCTCTATATTTCTGAGAATTTTATGAATATTTAATATATGTAAGTGCTTACTTTTTTCCAAGCCAATTTAGAAGAGACTTCTTTTATTGATTTGGTAATACCATCCAGAGGTAAGAAATTACCACATTAACATAGCGTGCATACAGACAGACTTAAGCAGAGATCTCATTATAGCTTTCATTCTAAAATTTTAACCGTGAGTCAGACATATATAAAGTAATACAAAATTTACTGATATAAAAATTGTTCTGTATCCACTTTATATTTTTATCTTAATTGTGAACCTGTAGGATGGAACAAGTTACCTGCTAAAGCTTGCAGCAGGATTTGTGAGGAGCCTTTTAAGGTGCTCATTTGGCCCAACACGTAATCTGGGAGCTGAGCATCCAGCAGCCCTCAGGATGTCTCCAAAGCCCATCTAAGTGCATAAAATATTCAGTCTGTTTCCAGTTAGCCTCCTTAGCCCCAGGTGTTTTTGAGGGGAGGAGGTCTCTGAATCTCTCAAGAGTCCCTGGGGTTTGGAGAGAGACAGGGGGCCTAAATTTTCAGTGACTATATGGAGTTGTGGGGCTGGGATGGGAATGGAAAGGTCATAGAGAAGCCAGTTTAGGAGATGTATGTTTCCTCTAAGAAGCCATTGAAATTCTAAATCATTCTTCCCGCCAACAAGAAAGGAAGCAGAGTTAACACCCGCGCAGAAGTCAGCAGGGAGGTTTGCGAAGGTGGGCATTTCAGTCAACAGAAGTTCCATGAAACAAGTAGAAATAAGCAGGGAGAGCAGAGAGATCTAGAAATAAGAGTCAGAGAGAAAAACTTCCAACCCAGGAGGTACAATACCTTCCAGATAAAGACATCTAGGATTCTAATGCATTTTCAAAAAGTATACCCATTCAAAGTGTAACGCAAACTGTGAGTCCATTTATGGCTTAACAATGGATGCAAGAGGTATCCCCAAATCGGGTACAGAAGATGAAACCCCATGATCCAAAGTCAGTCTCGAAGGTATCCAAAGAGAGAATATTCAAAGAACCTCATTGCCACAGACAGTACGAATGGTGTTTATGAAGACTTGTGTCTCCTGCTCCCCACACAAAGATGAGATACCTCCAGTCAGCAGGCAGGTCGGCAATATTAAGAAGGTGGGACTTCTCAGCACTAGCAAGGCAGTGACGAAAGAGGCAGCACAATTCCTTATGAGCTGAGACCTTTGATTTAGACAGACTCCCCTGAGAGCAGGCACAGTCAGTAGGACAGAGTCTCAGGCCACCAGGCTCTTAACTGGCCATCCTGGACAATCTGTGCCCACCCCTCATTGGGCAGAAAACCAGAGAGCTAATGCTCTCATTGGCTCCAATATGAGAGAAATGTATGGCTGTCCCTGGGAAGGAATGGATTATAATAAGAGTACTTAAAGCAAGAATCACCTATGCCCATAGAACTAGCTCCTAAAGTGGTTTTTTCCCGGAGCCCTAAATTTTGGAAAATTCCTTTTAGAAAATAGGAGTGGCACTTACCACCCTCACTAGATGACACTCTAAGTGGGATCCAGGAGTCTGACTGGTGAAGGGTTTACCTTGGTCCCAGGATCTTACCTGCAGCATTCAGAGAGTAACTTACTCAATAGCCAGACAGAAAAGGTTTCTGGACCCAAATTAACAAAGGAGTAGGGTTATAGCTTCAATGGAAAGGTGTAGAAAGTTCTACCAAACTCTCTAATGCTAATGGCAATAGCAGTCTGTCTCCATGCCAACTGAATTGGCAGGAAACCCACCTAACAAGGGGTTACTGGTGGCTATATTTTCTAGAGATTCTGCTTCAGCCAGATGAGGGAAGCTCAGATAATATTTATTTCTGTATTTTCTTTAATTCAAATGTTTCCAAATGAAAATCATCTTCGTGCCAACTCTGGGAGTCCAAGTGAGTTCCTACATCCTCAAATTTAGTTTTCCAAAACACAAATGCGATAATATTACTACCTAACATTCAACAATTGCCACGTACCACCTACTAGATAAGTTTTGAATTTTTATCCATAGCAGGTCATCCTTGACTGAAATTTTTGACACTCTCTATTTTACCTTCAATCATAACTCTACCTTCCTCATTATCCTCTACTTTTTAAGGCCACATTGCATATAATGTTATTCCTTGAATCAACTGTGTTCATCTCCAGGAGTCCTGCTCTCTGCAATTTTCTCTCTACTCAGACCACAGGCAAGCTTCTACTTCTCCTATAACAGTGAATTGTTTCCTACTCTGTAAAGATTTTCCAGATCTGCTTATGTGATCTGAGAGCCCAACATAGACATCCCTAATCAACTAAGATAGACCCTAAGGTTAAGGAAACAAAAGTACCTAATGGTCTAGGGTTTAGGGCCCAGCTGGCATGGCAAATTTCTAAATTCTTAAGGCTACAAAAAAACCCGCACCCTTCTGAACTCCCTAGCAATAGGAACTGGCAGGCTGGCAGCCCACTACTGCTCTTATTATACAGGGGACCAATCTCGAAGCATTCTTTTCTGGTTAACAATTTCAGAGGGTAAGCCAGTTTCAGCCAGCTTGTAGAGGCTGCACACAACTGTCCTTATGTCCTGTAGTTCACCTTTTGACATAAAGAGCCAAATTCCACCTCATTTTAAATGCCTCCCAAAAGTGAACAGGGGGTGTTCATAGGGTGCACACGTTCTTGCCTTCCCCCATAAATATATGTATAGTTTTCCCCAAAACCTACTGAATACGTATGACTCTCGTGTCTACTACAGACCCTGTGGGACATAAAAACCTAACCTTCCCTCCCTCTTCGAAGAGCCCCTTTAGTCCATGTTGGAGACCTTCTCTTCCTGGTTTCCAAACTGTTATCACCAATAAAAATCTCCTTCCCACTATTTAGCCATCCCGGTGGTCCTTTGAACAACACTTACACTCGTACTTAGACCCTTCTTTCTCATGGCTGATGTTGGACACAGAGAATGATGTCTCAAAGCAAGGGGCTTTAGCATTCTGAGCACTTTTGAATCAAAGGAATATTGGAAGGCCTTAGAAGCTGCCTCAGAACCAAGGACTTTCTAACCTTTTCTCATTTCTCCCTGCCAGCCTCCACAAGAGCAGGGAAGGCCTCTCTCAAAGTTCTCTTATTTGACTGAGGGAAATTTCTTCCAAAAGAAAACGCAATTATCTTAAGAGCCCCCTCCCTAGGAATCTTATCGAATAACCAGAAAAGATTAACCTTGGAGAAGAAAATGGACAAAAGTCATCACTGCATCCAGACTTCTCATCTTTTCTTCTGAGGGCAGCTTTGAAAGATTACCTAGGAGACTTTATCTGCATGATAAGACAAACTTTGTTCACTATACAGTTCTGCCCCTCACCTTCCCATACTTCTTGGTCTCATTCACCTTCAAAAAGAATCTTTTACAAACTAATGTCTGCTTCTTGGAATCATTTGGAACCATGATTTTTAATTCTAAAAATCATTTACAACTCTTCAAAATTGCCTACATTTCCTTTTCCTTTTTGAAGATATATAAGTTTCAACCACCTTTTCTTTGAGGCTCATATTTTGTATGCACGTGAATAAACGTATGTGTCTTTTCTCCTATTAATCTACCTATTGTCAGTTTGTTTGAACTTTCAGAGGAAAAGCTGGAACTTCCCTGCTCTCCCACTGCAGCACTGGCCATGTTCCTTCCAGTAACTGTCACATGATATCACACGTCAGTCTTCATATGTTGCCTCATTGTGATATAATTTTTATTTAACTTTCTTGAGTACAGGAAATGTCTTTTCTGTGTATCTTCATCATCTGTCTGCCTTGCAAAAAGTGGTTGCCTAATAAACAGGTATTGAATGAATGAGTAAAAAGAATGAAGGAAGGACGTTCTTGAGCACATTGGGAAAAAAATGCAGTAACAGATTGTTACAGAGGGAATAGCCTTAAAAATGGCAAAAATATTATCTGTCTCCACAACTTGTTGGGAACTGAAAGCTGCATCCCTGCCTCAGACTAGTGGATGGTGGGGAGGGGGAGGGGGATGTGTCTTGTTCTTTGTGCCTCAGGAGATAGCTCAAGAGGATCATCTGAGTGGAGGTCACAAGATCATTTAACTAGAAGATGGGATTAATCCAGGCAGAAACCATGGGATTGTCTTAGCCCCAAATGGGATTATGGGATTAATGAGAACCTTTAAAGGCTGGGTGCTTCTGCTCAGAGGCCAGAATTTGGATTTACAGAAGATAGCCCGCCATTTTCCTCCTTTGCTGGCAAAGTAATAAATTTCCCTTTTCTTCTCAATTGCTTGTTCCCGTTCTTCTGATGTGGCTTCGAGACAAATGCCAACCTTGTAGTGACAAGATGTCATAGTGTGTGCAGTAAGTGGGGAAATTTTACTTAAATAAAAACCCAAGCAGCTTGTATATGATAGTTCTTTAAAATACATTTTCATGTAGATCTCTTTTGAACCTTACAATAACCAGGGAAAGAAGCAGAACAGATATTATTTCTATTTCAAATTTGATTGATGATGATATGGGCTTACAAAGGGTAAGGGTCATAGAACTTGCTAGTAACAGAGATGGAAATGGAACTATGGTGCTTAGAAATAACAGTACATATTTCCATAATTTTTGTCAGGCTCCTTTTCAAAACCTTATATATTTTCATACACACATACAAACAAACACACAATACATTATGCCACAACACTTATATAAAACAGAACTAGAAATAATAATCTTAGAAATTGTGTTGTCTCCCCCTTATAATGAGAGTAATTACTTATTATTCTACCGTAACACAAATATCAGCTCATTTAATCTGAACAACTGATCCCCTGTTATTGATGTCAAAGCCTAAGAGGTGACTGCACATCTCAAGGCTATACATTTCTTACACTGTGCCCCCTTTCTCCCTTAGATTGGGATTTAGAAGAGGAGACTCTCTCCCCCACCAAGATAAACAGTCATGCTTGGGTAATGTTCCTGGTCCTGGCCTGGCCTTCCACACCCCAAGTGAGATATTAGGGGCAGCTTTCTGACTTGAGGAGTCAGACCCAATGCCAGGCTATGTCGTGCCTTCGGTATTCAGGAGCCTGGGAGGCAAGTGTGACCCACCACAGCCAACAGCCTGGATGCTCACGTCCAGCTGACCTATTTCAGAGGAGACAACGGGAACCATTGTTATACCCTTAGCCATATCACCTCCAGGACTCAAATGCAATCAAGCCCCTTTCCTGGAATGGCCATGTTACTATTGTTCATGGCCAGTTTTTATTGTTACTGTTGTTTTCTTTTAAATTTTTCTTTTTGTCTCATGTTCCTTTACTCACTGTTACTGTAGCTCCGAGCCAGTCATACAAAGTATGGTGGCCAGAGTAAAAAGTTCTAACCCAGCAGAAATCAAGAAAGTGATGGTAAATGGATATGGGTTATCTCAGAAAGAAGGCGAGACCTAATAGCAAAGCCTCGAAGGATAAATGTGTATTGCTGAGAGAGCAACAGGAAATAAAAAGGCAGTGATACACACAAAACACAGTGGTAAATGTCATTATCACCGATGACTAGGTTACGGTGACTGTAAAGAAGTGGGGGGATGGCTACTTGTTAACCAACAAAGGCATACATTGCTTTGTGTGTTTGTTTGCCTTCTAAGTTTTAGTAACTGTTTTGTGCATGTAACACATAATATCTGTTAATATCAAACAGATTTATGATAACTTTGTAACATTTGCAGATATTGACTGAATTTTTTATAAACACTTGGGCCTTTTCAATACAGTGGCAAGGAGAGTTTGTAGCAGAATTTGAAAAATAAGCCTGCTTATAACATTTTCAATAGTGTATGTATTTTCTTGTTGTACTTTTCTGAAGGTAGGAAAAAAGATTAAAATATAAGTTTTTTCTAACAAATTTTATCTATCATGGAAACTTAACAGAAAAACAATTTTTGAAAATTTGTGGCATAAAATTTAAATACTTTTTAATTTGAAAATCTAGGTGTGACTGGCCAGGCATGGTGGCTCAGGCCTTTTAAAAGGAAGAATAAAAATATGAAACCAAATGATAGACAATGTTGTCATCTGCGAATGGCCTAATTATTTATTAGCGCTCATAATCATATTAGTTCTTAATTCAAGTCTCTCTATATTGTTCCCGTATGTAAGTTTAATGCAAAGCGCAGCAGTTCTTGAAATATAACTTATCAAATAACAATAAAAGCCAGATGTGTCTTTTAGACCTAAAATCTCCAACATTTACACAGAGAAAGTGATACACAGCTATGACATAGCTATACTCTTCTTATCAGGAAAAAAAACACAATTGAATTGCGCTGAAGTTGTCATATCATGTTGCTATTGTTTCTTATGAAGTAAATAGCTTTGTTTATCACGGGCCACTGTGACATGGCAGTGCAGACATCATATTCCACACTGCAGCAGCTGAGAGGAGGTGTCACCACTCAGCTAAACCTGCACAATCCTTTGGAATTCCTATTTATTAAAGCCCACATTCTTTCTAGCTTGCTGACGCCACGCCACATCTTCTGCAGCCAAATTCACAAATATCTTCACTGATCAACCAATAAAAGTGCCCATTCAGAAAAAACAAAGTGCTTTCTTAAGAAACACTGGAATACAAATGGATTTCACCGGGAACAACACAACCGCACTGTGTCATGTACATTTACTTATAACCAATTAAACTGCACTTTCACTGCAGTTAAAATGCAGCTTTTTCAAACAGCTCTGTTCCTTTATATATGAAAGTAGAAGTCTTACAATGCACCATTCATAATAATAATTTCGTATACCTGTCTCTCCACCTCTTTGATTTCTTTTTTTTTTTTTCATTTTCTCCCCAGCATCTTAGGGCTTTTTCTTTTATAAGCCGCATTATAGAACCTTGCAGTGAGGGCACAATCATGAAGAAAAACAAAATTAATGGGAAAAAATTATAATTAAGCAGTCCATGCCACATTTATGCGTGAAGCAATGAAGGCAATTTACAACCTTGGTCATACCTATAGGAAAAGCTTTTGTTGTCCTAAGACACGTTTTCATGCTGATAATCTATTGAACAGAAAAAGCTCTTACAATGTTTTCCCCATGATACAACTATATTGTATGTCCTAGGTGAGGATAACAATAAAAAATAAAGTAAATTGGCAATGGGTGTACTTTTTTCCCACTGGAAAAAAATGGAAAAATTCATTTATTCCTTTGTAGACTCTAACTATTCTGTCCTTTTACGTCTTTAGTGTGTATATATGGGAGTATCTTGTTATTGTGTGTAGTACCTTTCAGGGGGAGGACTGAAAGGCAAGGGGCATGAGTACCGTGCTCATATTAATAGTATACGTCCCCTACATAAATTTCAAAGGACATTTTAAAAGGTTAATTTTTAAAACATGCCAACTGATCACTTCATACTTTCCCTAGTGTAGAAATATGTGACTTAAGGTAGTGGGAAAAAAGTGGTTTGAACCTATTAGCATAACAAACAGAAGACCTAGGCTGGCTCAGTGCCCATATGCTCTTGAAAACAGCCCCCAGTTCTTTGCTATACCCACTTAACTTATTCTCTGTGGGACTCGAAAACCAACATGTAGCCTATGGACCAAGTTAGGGCAATCAAAATTAGACTCTTCATGAATCTTGAACAGAATGTCACCAGAGTGGAAAATAGCTAGAACTGACGATTGTTAATCACACAAAAACTGGTCACTAATTCCTATGAACCAGATTCGAAAATCTGTCACGGGATCTGACTTTCCAAGGCTTGACAGTCACACTTCCATGAGCTGCTGTATATACTTCTGATAAATTCCCCATTTTTATTTATTCTTAAATTAGCTAGAATACCTTCCTGTTTGATGCTCCTAAAGAATTCTGGCTAAAATAGCAATATTTTCTACCTTATGTACATGCCAGTGGGCTGCTCCAGAAAATTATCCATTTCTAAGATGTACAAAAGACTTTCAAGAGTGTAGCTATGATCTAATATATACAGCCTCAGTCTTAAGTTATGAATTCCCGTTCAGATTTTGACTTATTAATTTTAGCCCTTTTTCAAATCATTTTCTATCTCTAAGCATCAGTTTTGTTGTTTGTGAAATGGGGACGTGTTTTCTACTTAGTTATGTTGTAGATTAATTGAAAAATGAACTACAGCATTTGGAAATCCTTCTAAGTTGTGAAGTAGTGTACAATTGCTAGCTGTTATTATTGTCCTTCATTCCCGCTTTGCCACTTAGGGACTGTGGAATCACATTCCTATCTCAGTACCCTCATCTGCAAAATGGAAACAGCAACCTAACAGAATTGTGATTATTAAATAATTTAGTATGCATAAAGTACTTGGGACAAAGTGTTATGGAACTGTTACCTATGCGCTTGAAAATAGCACCCAGTTCTTTGCTATACCTACTTAACACTATAAGTGGAACAGTATAGTGGAACACTATTCTTCCAAGGGGAAATTGCAACAACCTAAATATCCATGTTCCAGCACAATATCTGCCATTTACCCCTTCCCTCTCTTTTTTTCTATTAAACATTATTTTTTCATTAGACATATCCAGATTGGAAAAGAACAAGTAACACTATTTCTATTTGCAGATGACATGGTCTTATATATAGAACATAGCATTTAGGTTGTTAAGAAACCTACTAAAAATAATTAAAATTAACAAATGTATTCAGGAAGGCTGCCAGATAAAAGACCAAGAGAAACAAACATTAGTTGTTTTTCTATAAGCTTGTAATGAACTATCTTAAAATTAAATAAAACAACAATTCCTTTTAAGATAGTCAAAAATAATAAAATATTTGCAAATAATTTTAACAAAAGGTGTACAAAGTTTACACTCTGAAAGCTACAAAACACTGTTGAAAAAATTAAAGAAGCTCTAAGTAAATGGAAACAGATCCATATTCATCCATATCAGAAAATGTAATACTGCTAAGATGTCAATGCTCTCAATATTGATCTATGGATTCAATACATTCCCTATCAAAATCCCAGTGCATCGGGCACCACCTGTGGCTCAAGGCGTAGGGCGCTGGCCCCATATACCAGAGGTGATGGCTTCAAACCAAGCCCCAGCAAAAAGCTTAAAAAAAAAATTCCAGTGCATTTCTTTGCAGAACTTAACAAGTTAATTCTAAAATTCTTATAGAATTGCAAGGAAAAAATAATCTCGAAGAAGAACGTTGGAGGGCACACATTTGCAGATTATAAAACTCGCTGCAAAACAATAGTTTTAAGAAAGTGTGATACTGTGCAACAATGAGCATGCAAATCAGTGGAATAGAATTGAAAGTCCAGAAATAAATCTATGTCTCTGGTCAACTGATTTTTGACAAGGGTCCCAAGACAATTCAATAGAGAAAGAATCGCCTTTTCAATAGATGGTACTCCAACAACTATTAGCCACCTGCTAATAAAGAATAAAGTTGGACTTCCTCCCTGAGCATCATAAATGGACATTTATGAAAATGGATCAAAGGCCTGAATGTACAAGCTATAACTATAAAATCTTAGAAGAAGACGTGGGGGTAAATTTTTATAACTTCAGATTTTGTAGTGATTCTTAGATACTACACAAAAATACAAGCAAAAAGATTGGACTTTGTCAAAATGAAAAACTTTACACTTCAAAGGACACTACTGAAAAATGGAAAGACAACCCATAGAATGGAGGAAAATATTTACAATCATATATCTGGTAAGAGATTTGTATCTAGAATATATAAAGAACTCTTACATCTCAACAATACAAAGGCAAGTAACCTAATTTAAAAATAGCCAAGGAATCTGAATATACATTTCTCTAAGGAAGTTATAAAAATAGTCAATAATCACATGAAAAGACGCTATTATTGAAAGTCATCAGCAAAGTACAAATCAAAACCACACTTACTAGGATGACTAGCAGTAAAAAATCAGAAAATAACAAGTGTTGATTAAGCTATAGGGAAAATGGAACCCTCATAAATCACTGGTGGGATTGGAAATGCTGCACCCACTCTGGAAAACAATCTAGCAATTTTTCAAACAAATATTAAGTTGTCATAAGAACTAGCAATTCTATATCTAGGTATATACCCAAGATAAATAATACATATGTCCATTAAAAAAATACTTGTATATAAATGTTCATAGCAACATTATTTATAATAATAACCAAATGATGGCAACAGCCCAGATGCCCATCAACTGATGAACAGAAAAACAAAAAAATGGTATATCCATACAATGGAATATTACGTGGCCATAAAAAGGAATGATGCACTGATGTTGTGCTACAACATAGATGTACCTTGAAAAGATCAGTGATTACTTAAGGATGAGGAGATGGGAGGGAATGGGATTTGAGGTGATGAGAATGTTCTAAAATTAACTGTGACTATGGCTGTACATATCTGTGAATATACTAAAAAACAACTGAATTATGCTTTTTAAAAGAGTGAATTGCATGGTACATAAATTAAATTTCAAAAATCTGGTTTTTTAAAGCCACCCCAGAGAAAGGAAATTGCGTATCTCCAGGTAAAGATATTTGCTAAAAATTAATGAAGTACTTTTGGTGCAAAAAGTACATAATGGTAAGTTTCCAGATCTTTTCAACTTTATTTACATATTTATATAGCATTTTATTCCCACCATTGGCATATAAATCCTATACCTTCTGCCTGGACCTGGAGCAGAGCTAACGCTCCATATCTCTCAGTAATCTCAGTATTGCAGACAGGACTCAATATAAGACAAATGCAGAACCATACTTTCCTAATCTTGTGTAACTATTTCTCATTGTGAACTGATGTACCTTGAAAACAGGTAATATCATGCTCTCTTTGTTGGGGTTTTTGACTCTTCTTACTTTTTATCCATACCCCAAAAGAAACAAAAGTGAGAATTAACTCTTACCTTCTCTGTTAAACATTTCTAGGCCTCCCTCATTACCCCTTCCTTCAGGATCGAATGCTGTTATGTTTTCTCTGAGAACTTTGCATATTACTATGTCACAGAATTTATTGCACTTTGAGTCCTTTCTTCGTTTCCAAAGGTTTGTTATTGCCACTTGACCATGAAGTACCTTAAGGGCCAACACTATGTGTTATTTATTCTTATTTGCCTACAGTGATAGAGCTTTACTAAATATTTGCAGAAAGTTTGAAAAATTTACATTAGTGCATTCTGGATAGTGAGATAGTCCAGTAATTATAACATAAAACCCATAAAAATTAGGAGTTGAAAGAGATCTTAGAAAATATTTAATCTAATGTCACAATAACTGTAAAAAAAAAAAATCTTTCCATAGCATTTCTGAAAAAGGCTCCATTCAAGCCAAAATTTCTACATTTCTAATGCTTTGGGGATCCAGCAGCAGGATCCACTCTGCAAAGGGGCTTATTACATTTCAACTAATGTTCATGTCACACCTAAGCTTGTAACTCTCACTCTTTGGTTGGTCTAAGATTTGTCACATATGGCTATACATATTATCTAGTTTATCTCCCATTACAGCATATTAAATATTTAAGGACACTAGCATAATATCCCTTGTCTTCTCTGTACCAAGCATCCCACTTTATTCAAATATTTCTGACAGATGTGGTTTTCTGGATCATGAAGATTCAGATCCTCTCGATACCACCATATTTTCAATATCTCTCTAAAAGTGTACTTCCCAGAAATAGAGCACAATGCAAGGGTCTGGTGCCAAACACACAGATGCCTTTTCCTTTCTTACTCTATACCCTGGGCTTCTGTTAATGGTTCTAAAACTCCATGAGCTACATTGAAAGTCATATTACCCCACGGTCTTCTCTTCAGCTTGCAGTAAACTGAATTCTTCTGACATCTTTTTTTTTTTCTGCAAGAATCCTATGAAGTCTGATCTCTTTAGTTTTAAACTTGCAATCAACCTTTTCAACCTTAATGCGAGATTTTTATGTTGACTTCTGTAATAACAAATGCCCTACACAAGCCAGTTGCTTAGCAATTGTCTATCCTTCTCTTTCACAGCACTTATCACAGATGTAATACTGTGTTTATGACATGTTTATTTGAGAGCAAGGCCCATGTATATTTTTAGTCACTGTATTCTCATCACTTGGTGAAGTGGCTGGCATATGGTAATTGCTAAAGAACATTATTTCTTTCTGTAATTCTTTGACTGCATTGACATGATTCCAAAACTGAGGCATTGAGAATAGAGGTTCAGTTGCATCATTAGTCAATTCAGCAAAACAGTTAACCAAGTGACCACGAGGTGACAATGTTTGAAACAATCTTCTTAATAAAGGGCCAGTACATGAAAACTCACAATTAGTGTCAGATTCCCCAAATATGTCCCATCTTACCTAAGAATCAAACTCTTCTATCACACAATTAACACTCCCCTAACCTAAAAGATTATTTTTACTGAGTACAGTGGCTATCCATAAGCTTAGTGTTGGATAACTAGCTTCTAATAAGTAGATTCACAATACTGACAGCCATTGTTGCCGTATATGAAGTTCAAAGGAGAAAGAGTGATTTTTTTTTACTTTCCTAGTTTTACTAACTCAGAAAATGTTGATTTGAGTATGTACAATTTCTAAAATATATAGTCCTTTCTTGGTTCTTTAACATAAATTCAAAGACAACTAAAAATATATTTTTCAAGAGTACAAAGGGGACTTATAAATAAATCACAGGTACTATTGGAAGAGACGAGCTTCTCCACCACCTACAATATCTAGTTAAAATTTAGCTATTCCAACTTTATAGTACGTGGGGGCTGAAGATTACCTTTTATATCATACACCAACTTGAATACATTATTTCCTAAATGAAGCTTGAAATTCCAATTGATTTTAGAATTTGGAAAGCTTTTAATCATTTTTTGATAGCCTCTTATTTATGGAGGAAGAGACAGAAAAACTCCTTTAATAACATAACATTAGGTACTTCTTGGAAACAGGACACAATAGAGAGAAGGACTGTTTATGAGTCAGAGGAACATGTGCTACTGTCAACTTGAATAAGAGGCATCAGATATTTCTGGTGATGAAAACCTTTCAGTGAGGTGAAACAGGCCATGTTCCATTTCTTTTATTTTCAGAGATGAGATGGATTTGAAAACCATAACCTGGCTTCTTGATGCAAGGACTCGCCACATGAGATAATCTCCAGCACATTACTATTGCCAAGCAGATCTTTCACCCTTTTGTCTCCATGCATTACAGAAAACGTTAAATCAGTTTGGTGTCCATATAAACTTTTGATCCTAGGAATAGCCTAGGGTACCATCATTATCTTCCCGAGGACCATGTGTAGGCCTTCAGTAGGTAGTACTAATTTAATCTCTTTGCTAGAGGAAAAAGTAGCTGATTTTCTAGATCAATATTTGATTGAATATGTTTGAAATGTTGGCAGATAAAGGCCCCTTTTCTGGTCCAAAGACTTTTTGAACCACAGAGGTATAGCGTTCTAGCTCCCCTGGGATTTGAGTGGAAGGAGGTCTCAAAGATCTGTAAGAAGCCTTCCTGCCTTTCCTTGTGTTCTTCCAGCAACACTCTCTAAAGGTTGAGATGAGAAAAAGATAAGATCAAGAACTGGAATGTCTTTATATCCATTTTTTTAATCTTTCCTGGGGCTTCTCTTAACTAAAAATAATCGTTTATATCACTAGTTTACAAAAACCTCCTATAATAGGATGTTAGAAAGAAAGCCCATCTGATCAGCTTTAAGGAGATAACCCAGTGACTTTGTCAAATAATTTAAGATCTCAGATTCTACCATTCACACCACTAATTAAACAAGAATATCAATATATTACTAAAAGGGAGATGAATAGAAATTAAAATGCTAAGGTGTGTTAGATTAGACCTTTAGTTGTCTAGGAAGATGGACAAGTAAAAGAGTTTTTCACAAATTATACTCATTGTGTAAAGATATTTACAAAAGAAAAAAATGGAGACTGGGGAAAAAATTCACCCAAATGATATCTGACCATACAAAGAAAAAATTTAGCTCAGAAGCGTATGTGTCACTGTGATCATTATTTTTTCTTTTTAAAGTTTTACTTCAATTAGTAGCCCTACCCCCAAAACAAAGCATGAAAAAATGATGCCACCAAACTGAAAAGTATTATTCAGAATAAATAATGCCAGTGATACTGTTTTCTAAGTCTACCTATGAAATTCAAAGAAAGATTCTTGAGGAGAATGTTTCCCTTTAATTTTACCCTTTGCTGTAGAAACGCACATGCATTCCCTAAGCACAAAGAGGGAAGAATACTCTGATATTCCTTCTATTTTCTTTCTTATCATTGAACTTTTGTTTGGCTGAAGGAGAAATTTGCTTTGCCCTAGCTACTGACTTTGAACACACAAGTACATTTTATAAAAGAGTGTAGCCACTACATGCAAAGCCAACTGCAACTTTTTGGAAATGCAAACTACAGAGGACTTACTTTCTCCAGGTTTAAGCCAAATCAATTATCTTCTGTTGAGATGGGAAGATTATGGCTACTTAATTCTTTCTTTCTGATATTTTCTCACAGCTTTGATCTATTTTGGTAAAATCAAGTAGTCAAAATAATAAGACTCTCTATATAAAGTTAGCAGCTGTTCAGGGATTCATATCATATTTTTTACTTAAAATGGGAAACAATTAGCCTGTGAAAAGGAATGTAGTTTTCTGTAGGTCTTATTTTATAGCACCTTATTCATCGCTAGGTATGAAATACATATGCAATAAATACCTGTAAGTCAATCATGTAAAGTGAATTTTCAAATTTTGCTTTTAAGGAAGCATCATAATTTGAATTACATAGACCAACTTTCTATCTACAATTACATTATGAAATACACAATGCGAATGTCATCAGAGGTTGTAATAGAATATCTCTTCACAGTACTTCTATGTCAATTGAACATAACATATCAGCTACTGCTATGGGCAGAAGGATCTTAAATGCAAACTCAGATTGCCCCTGAATCTTTGATTTAGAATCCTTGCTTCAGGGTCTTCATGCAACCAAAACATCCCTCGTCAACCAAGGCAGCTCTGATTGTTAGTCCTTGAGAGACTTTCCTTTTTTTTCACGGCCTAAAAAGAAGAAAAGAAAAAAAAAAAAAAACACAGTGAGACAGGTTATTAGATGTGAAGATCTTGACAACAGCAACAAATACAAAGTATTTCAGAGGTTTCCTTAATGTTATTGTTAATAAAAGTGTGAATCTACATTTCTCCCAAATTTTGTTTTGTGAAGTTCAATTTATGTATCTCTTGTTATTAATACTGAATGGAACTCCTTTGATATGCTAAGATTTAAGGTTTTAAATTTTCTTCTAATGTCCCTAAATAAAATGATGGGTGGTAGGCTAATCCATTTCATTGTTAGATGTCAAATCTAATCTGAACATTTTAATTTTATAATGCACAAATACTGGCTATCTTCCCAGATTCTCCCATTCTTTCAGAAATCAGAATTTGTGTTTGTAGGTGGAAAAGGGGTTTGTATCCACTCCTTCCCTGCCTAATCCATATTTGTAGGCAAAGTTAACCCTACTCTCACTTTTAGGAGAGTCCTATCCACTGGCTTGAAACTTTTCTCCTGTTAATTGAAAAAGCAGGGAAGCCCCACTGAACCTGGGAGCCTTCATCTTGCGATGGGGGAAGCAGCCTTGCAGTGAAGCCCTAACACTGACCCACCGAGAGCTGTCGAGAGGGGCAGGAAAGCACTTGCAGAATGAAGCCTCTGGATGAGGCAGCCCTGAGGTTTGCCCTTCCTCTTGATTTCTCCACTGGGGCAATCAACCATTTTCTTACTCACATGTTCTTGAGTTGTGTTTTCCATTATTTGTGTGGAAGCTTAAGTGTGCTGGTACTCTAATTTGCCATTTTTAAATGTATTTCTTTTCTAATTTTGTCATTGCCACGAGGAACATACTTCATATACACAGCAAACGACACAGGTTTTCTTGTTACAACATAACTGTGCCTAAAACTCCACTACTCCGATATTTAAATTCCAAATATCATTTTCTCAGCAGTGTGCAGTGGCTCAGGCCTGGAATCCTACCACTCTGGGAGGCCAAGGTGTGTGGACCAGCCTGAGTAAAAGTGAGACCCCCATCTCTACTGAAATCAGAGAAACTAGCCCAATGTTTTGGTAGGTACCTATAGTCCCAGCTTCTTGGGAGGCTGGGGCAAGAGGATCTCTTGAACCTAGGAGTTTGACGTTGCTGTGAGATACAACACCATGGCACTCTAGCTTGGACAACAGAGTGAGACTCTGTCTCAAAAAAAAAAAAAATTCAGTTTTCTCAATGAAGTTTTTATTATTTCTAACATCATAATTAATAAGGATGTCAAATTTTACAAATACCTGTTTTAGGCCTGACTACTTTCCAAGTGACTCTGAGGCTGGTGGAGAAACCCATGAATAGGAGTAGCGGGTTTTGTTCACACCGTGCACACTCTGTTGAAGCCCTACAGATGTTTTACTCAACCAAAGATATAAGCAAAGTAACTTTCTTTAAACATTATCCTGATGCAATTAATGTGTATGATTCCAATAAGGTACATTTAAAAATACACAAATATGAAATCACACAGAGTACCATAGTACGTACCCCCATCTTAATACAAAATTTTTTAAAAAGTGGCATAATGATAAATAGCAATGTTTAAATAATTCCATTAACCATATCATATAAACAAAATCTGCATTGATAAGGATAAAGGAAATACTTTTTCAAAGAAACTGAGTGGCTGTTACATGTATTTTTAAGTTTCTCAACTTACTAATCGTTTGCATTATTTATCTTTAACAAGAACTTTGCAAGAGACATTAAGAAGATAAATGAATTTTATAAAGGAAATTAACATTTGTCTGGAGGCAATGATCTGCTTAGTATACTTAACATTTGTTTTAAGTGTACTATGTGACTAGTATGTTCTTCTCACCCATACAATAGGAAATAGGATATGATTAATTACATGACTTTTCATTATAATAGAGTACCAGAACCAAAATATGTCACCTTTTTTCCCCTTTCTCTGTTACTTTTATTACTTTTACCTATATGCCTCTTTTCAGTGATGAGGATTAGATGCTCTTAAAATCTAAGATGAACCGTAATAGGTAGTACCAATTGGCTGCTAACATTAGTGGTAAAGAAATAAATAAAACATTAACTGGAGATTTTGAGCAAACTCTGTGAGATATATATACACACATAAAATGTTCTATTTACACATATGAAACATAAAGTATCTTGATGAATTTAAGTAGTTCAGAATCATTCTTTTCCTTGAGATTCATATTCTGAAATGAGTGCATTAGTTTTCAAACTAGCTAGAAAAATACTCGGGAAGAAAAAGTAATGCCATGATTCCACATTCTGGGTGTGCCGAACCTATACCTGAGGTGTGATTCTCCACTTACTGGAGCAAGAAATTCCTGGAGCATAGAGAATAAAGATGTGGTTCAACAAGAGCAGAAGAGAAAAACATGCGACCAAGGCAGACCAAGTCTGTGTGGAGAACGTGTTCGGGAGGGTTTAGCAGGTTAAGGCCCGTGCACTGGCTCTCTGTCATTAATCCAGAAAGCACTGCAATCAGAATCCAGTCACATAGACAGAGCACAATGGCCAGGAATGCAGGAAGTAGCCATTTCTCTGAGTCAGACAAAAGAGGTTAAGAGGTGTCTAATTGCTCATCTTGGGGGTGAAGCTTCTGGATACAGTCAAGGCATCATGGCACCATCCCCCTCACTGCCTGGGGATTCAGGACAGGCTCTCAGACTGCTAGTAACATGGATACTGGTTAGGTAATACAGTAAAAGCTGAGATGATGCCTATTACCAGAAACTTGTAACATTTTATATGAGGAAATTAACAATGTTATGTTACACATAGCATCATGCTCAATGATTTCTCCAAAAGCTATAAACTAGGGAATATTTTAGATAATAACTTGATGTTACTGTATGAATAAAGCTAGGTTACCATAGGGCCTGAGGAAGCACAGGATGTGCATTACATAGTTCTTGGTGGTTGTCTGCACCCACGTATTAGATTGAACATAGTATCCTGAACAGAGCACAACACACAGGTCCTGCCTTCCGGTCTTAGCTGTTGCCAATTATGGCATAGCTTTGGGAAAGCCAGAGCCAGTGTGAGCCACAATTCCTCCATTTATGGAATGAAAATGAGCAATTCAGTCCAGATGACCTCTGAGAGCTCTCTGAAAAAGTCCATGCTTTACAAATTTCTGGCAGATTTCCTGAACAATAGTCACCATCCCTATTTTTTTCTTTTCCCACCTGACTTCAGTGGTCATGTTACTATTCATTGTTATAAATAAGCTTACTTTCCTAAATCACTTGTCTTTTAAAGACTAGCAGCTCGCCCACGCTTTCCGCAACATCCTTAAGGACGTTGATCATATCAAACAGTGATGAGTGAGTCACTATGGTGACTCTAAAAGAGGAGAAGCGAAGCACCCAGCGGCAAGGCTGGATAGGAAATAGCCTCCAAAAGGATAAAAGTAAGCCTGGCAAAACCTTTGTTTTGTACCTGCCTCCGATACATTTGCGAAGGAGTGTTAATGAAAAATGAGAGTGATGCTCCCATCACACATTTTTGGATTACTGTGCAGCAACATCAATTGGAAACCTAATGAAACAGAGACCACCTACAGAGGAGGGATATTGTGTTCCTCTGTCTGCCTGCATCCAATTTACCAACTGACTGCATGGAATGAGCTGCAGGTTTATTTGGGGCCTCAGTACTGATTGGACGTACATTTAGCATTGATAATTGGCAGTGCCAATTTCCACCATCTTTCACTAGTAGAAGAATGTTGTTGCACTTTACAATTGTGTTGTAATGGTGCCAGGTAACATTTCCTTCAACCAGTGTGATCTCAGAATTCCCGCACTTGTATCATCTCACGATGATGGATCATTGGAATAAACTAATTGGTCATTCCTCTATTTAATCCTTTCCATGGACTAAGGGAATAGGCTATGCGTTCAGCAAATTGATCTCCTGATCAGGGAAAGAGCAATAAGAAACCTAGTAGGTGAGTTCCCACAAAGCATATTAGGGACTATGTAAAGAGCTGGTGTTCCAAATGGAAGTGTTCTGTTCTTTGTTTTTGCACCTGTTCAAACTGGCATCCCGTATTAGGCTTGTGACTAGTCAAACATTTCTATTTTCTGTCAAGCTGGCTGGGAGAAACAAAGGAAAGAGAATATAGTGTAAGCTATTAGTTCATCCTCGGGTTACTTTGTTACTGCATTTTCCTTGTCAGCCTCCCTCCCCGTGCTTATCATCAGCGGCAGTTTATTCCTTTTTTTTTTTTTTTTTTTCTAATTTGAGTTCTAGAAGCCATCTGGCATTCAGTCTAATTCCCACCTTACAGATCTCCATAAGTCAGTCTGCTGACTGCCTGTCAGGTTATAGGATTAAGTTTAAGATTTTCCTAATTTGTTGTGAGTTTCTTCGTGGATATGATCTATTATATCTTCCTGAGCTTGTCCAGTTGTAGATTTCTGCATGTGATTTATGTCTAGCAGGTGTTAGTTTGCTAGAGCTTTCTAAATATTGGATTCACTAGGCAAGGGAGGCTTAGGAAGACACTAGGACTCCAAATTGTATTGCAACACAACTGGAGAATGGCCTCCCTGCTGAAATTCAATGTTGCAGCGCTATTTATTAAGCTAAAAAGGCGGATGTCCCGATATATGGGAAAGTAAAGAGGCCCACATCTCATCACTAACTCATCCGTTGCACCTATGCATTTTGTGGCTCTCAGGATACAGTATGTCATTTAACAGGTAGGACAAGTAGGTGAGTTTAAAAATACAGATTTATGCTTGCTATGAATTACTGTGAATTTGCGTGTTTTTTGTAATGTCCTACTTTTAAGCTGAAATCCTTTGTATGATTTTAGTTTTCCTGGTGTAAAGTTTAAATGACTCATAGAAAGCTAGGCATTGTTAGAGAGAGATGAAAAAAGGCTACCTTTAAAGAGTGTACCCAGTAAAGCATTTAAAAATGCACTACTATACATTTAAAAGATGTATATAGCATTGAAGAAAACAGAATAAAGGAAAAAGCTCCTTTAATAATGAATAGCCATGTAAGTCTGACAGCTATTATAAATTTTTATTTCTTATGTTATGTGCATTTTAATAAAATTTCTAGGTTGGGATATAGTCATTTCCATAGTTCTCATAGTGGACCATTTGTCTTATCTTTGTGTGAATGACACAACACTTAATGTTTATTAAACCCATAAAATCGTTAGCCTTATATTGGTCTTTTGTGTGGGTGGTACATATATATATCTCACTTTTGTGTGATATATGTATATACACATACTTATATATCGCTCTTTAAACCACTCTCTGCTTCATAGTTACTCTTCACTTTAACTAGAGGAAGAAAATTGTTGCATTCATATTATGGATAAACAATCCAAGTTACAGGGAGATTAAGGTACTAGGCCTGTGGTCACACTGAGAGTTAATCAAAATTAAAATGCAGAGCTCTGAGTTCCCAGGCCACTGCTTAGCCCCTGGAGCAGTGCCACTTTGCACTATAAATTGTTCCTATAATTTTAAAAATTTATAATGTGCTCATAATTTGCATATCTGAGTATGAATTACAAACATTAAAATTGGCTACAACTCTTCATCAACCAATTACTAGCAAGAAACACCCAAAAGGTCAAAGTCATGAAGTACCAAAGTAAACAGATACGTGTGCGCCTTTTGCTAAACACCAGGCATACAATCTAACATGTATTCATTATATTTTTGACAGTAAGAGATGGCTTAAGCCTTGGTTTATTCTTAGTAGTTGACCTTGAATCATAAGGAGAAATTAAAATGATATTTTAAGAATTACTTTCATGTGATTCAGACAGGGTGCTATCAACTTTCGATAATAAGTATCAGGGGAATTATGTATTTACAAGTCACCAATAAGATATTGTATAATTTGTCAATTAGAAATGCATACTCTTAAAAAAATAAACTTAGTTATATATTTAAGAAACTATGCAATATTATGCATGTATTAAGCCCTGATTAAATGCCTAATAGCTAAATGCATTCTGCTTAAGGGAATTCTTCATTTCTAAGCATTTCTTCTCTGATAAGTTTTCCTCAGTTTTTTACTTTCAGCTGCTGTTGCCCTCATTCTTTGTCCTATTATGATTCCAGGGTTTGATCTCTCACAGTCAGCCTTAATAGAGCAATTAACCATATAGCATTGATAAAAATACCAACTCAAGAAAATTGTCAAAAGAACACAGAAAAATTCAGAAAGAATCTTTTTTGAAAGGCTGGCCGTCTCACTGATAACTGTAATTAAAGTGTGTGTGATTTTCTTGTGTGTTTGTTACACAATTTGACTGGCCCAGAGTTGAAGAGAAGGTGGGCCCCCGCAGTGGATTGCAATGGGAAAGCATTTTCATTCCCTCCTCAGTGATAATAAAGCCTAACTCCTGAGGGAGGGACTTTTTCCCTGTGGTATTCACACCACCTTCCTTTTAAATGCTGCTAAGTGTGAAATTAGTGTTGTCCCTCAAAGTGCATAAGATTAATTGTTAGTAATTGAACACAGTTTGGGGGCTAATTATACAAAAATTGATATTAAAAGAATACTACCAGATTGATTGAGTTTTACAGTTTGCATTTAGTTTTCAAATTGCATGAGTTGAAAGGCAGTGGTGGGAAACAATGAAATTCCATTCAAAGCAGCTAAAGCAAATTAAGGTTTACTAGTCCTTTGAAAGACAAATGAGTCAAGAGCTGTAATGGGGGGAAATCAGTAAAAAGGATTCTGAAATTAACTATAGCATTAAAATATCAAATATTCTAAGACTGTATGGATTGACCGCGCTTTGTGGAGGTGACCTGGTTTTCCCTGGGCACCTGACTAGTAAAGGTAGAGCAAATGAAACAAGGGCCATTCTTTGAAGATGCAAGTTATGATTTGACTAGAGAATGGAAAAAGTATAGACTTTTCATTGCTTTTCATAATTCACTACTTATCTTTAAATTTTCAGCTAAAGAATTCTGCTTTCTGAGATGATGGAGTAGATGCACTTTTCCCTATTCCTCTAAGTACAGTTAAAATCCCTGGACATTATACATACATAAATCAAATATAAGAAGCCCCTTAAAGGTTCAGAGAAGAAGGCAGAAAAATTCAGAGATGAAGGAAGACAGGTCAGGGACCTTGGGCTCCAAAAAATGGCATGGTGGTGAGTTCACTGGGTTTTATGTCTCATACATGTATATCCCCTGTATAGCCTAGCAAAACAGAAACTTTTACAATAACTATTCTACTTCAGCAAACATTTAAAAAACCCAACCCTGCAGCTCTTACCCTCACATCCTCATCAGGAAAGGCCAAGTGGAAAGCCCTGAACTGTCATCCTTGCCAGGCTGTACCAAGCCACCCTAACCCACCATCTTGAGATTAGCAAGACAAGATGAATACAAAGTAGAGAAAAATGAAAAACATGTTGAGCAAAATTAAATTTGCTTTACTAGAAACAAACAAAAAAGAGTAAGGCATAAGACTAAAACAATGATACAATGATAGCAAAGGCTAACCTTGCCGGGCACAGTGGCTCAACGCCTGTAATCCTAGCACTCTGGGAGGCTGAGGCAGGTAGATTACTTAAGCTCAAGAGTTTAGACCAGCCTGAGCAAGAGTGAGACCCTATCTTTACTAAAAATAAAAACTGAAGCCAGAGGATCACTTGGGCCTAAGAGTTTGAGGTTGCTGTGAGCTATGACACAACAGTGTTATGCCCGAAATTACCCTCAAGAAACACCCAGACAAACAGTCCGAGGCCACACCAATGTAAGAAGCAAGAGGTGAGCTTTATTTCAAGCCCAGGCCAGGACTCTCCTGCAAGAGAACGAGAGAGAGCCTCGAACCCAGGTTCCAGCAAGTTTTATAGGGTACAGAATGCAAGAAGGGTGGGGTACAATTTTCATTGGGGGTCGGTGCATGGGGAAGTTGGGGTGATTGGTGGTCAGGTTATGGGGAGGTATGGGGAGGCTCTTGATTGGCATAGGGGTATTTCTTAATCACGAGGGGTGTGAGGTGGGGGTCTGGGGTAGTATGGAGCAAAAGGGGTATGGGACAACTAATCACGAGGGGTGTGGGGTGGGGGTCTGGGGTAGTATGGAGCAACAGGGTGGGGTGTCCTTCTGATTGGCTAGTTAGAGTGCTTGATTTCGGAGAAAAGCCTAGTTTTAGGGGAAGCTGAACTAAAATGGCGGTGGGGTCTTCAACATGGCGGG